>CAUYQV010100761.1:0-19959 GCA_963574575.1 Galagoides demidoff
CCCAGCGACTGGCCAGCTCGTCAGCTTTCCGATCCCTTGGCAGTTTATACGCCTCCTTCCCGCCTTTCTCTTGGGCAGCTGCCATCTACGTTCCGTTCTTTAAGCGATGTCAAACTTGTGCACAAAAGGATATTTCTCATCGTGATGACTTCAGTTCTCACGTGCGACTTTACGGCTATGCTTTCTGAGCAGATCGTGGTGATATTCTGAGGAGAAAGCATAAAAGGGAGTTATCGCCACAGAGATGCTAAGTTTGTGCAAACACACTTTTAGACTCTAGGGATTTTGTCAAGCTTTGGGGGAATTTTTGCTTTTTTTATAATTGCAGCGTAACTGAATAATACCTCTGAAACGATGTACAAAATCCTCAAGCCGCGCCTCGTGTCTATATAATTATTGTTATTTATGGCAAATTCTCTATGAATCCATTGTAGAGAGATTTTCATTAATCTTACAATCCAGTGTTAGTACTTGAACACAATTTTTCGTTTTCTTTCTCTTTTTTTTTTTTTTTTTGAGACAGAGCTTTAAGCTACTGGGTAGAGGGCTGTGACATCACAGCTCACAGCCTTAAGCTACTGGATAGAGTGCTGTGGCATCACAGCTCACAGCAACCTCCAACTCCTGGGCTCAAGTGAGTCTCTTGCCTCAGCCTCCCAAGTAGGTGGGACCACAGGTGCCCACCATAACAACACCCAGTTATTTTTTGGTTGCAGCCATCATTGTTGTTTGGTGGGCCTGGGCTGGATTCGAACCCACCACCTTAGGTGTATGTGGCTGGTGCCTTAGCCACTTGAGCCACAGGCACTGAGCCACTTTTTCATTTTCTTTAGCTCAAATCTTTGTTTCAAGTCTTCCCTATAAATACTAGGGTTAGAAAGTAAAACACAACACACTATAATTCAAGTGCAGGGTACCGACTGGTTCAGTTCCAAAAAGCAAGTATGACTTTCCAGCCCTCTCCCAGGGCCTGGCCATACTGGGCGTTCATTAAATATTTGTTGAATGATTAAATAAATGAATGAGTGAATAAATACAAAGACACGGATCTATAACATCATATAACTCAATTGTTGTGTTTATTCTTACTATCTGCCTCCCCTCCCGAGGAGGAGGGCCTCCTGAGGACTCAGATTGCTTCCTGTTTGTTAGCAGGTGTGTCCCAAGCCCAGCACAGAGAAGACAGTCGGCAAATATTTCTCAAGCAATGAATGAGCCTGAGGGGATAGCCCCAGATCTCACTTCCTCCTCCCATCCAGATGGTTCTTAGCTGTACAACTTCGGTCATAAAGGGAATTGGGGGCATCTTTTAGATGTGTTAAAGGAGGAGGGCAGGTTTCTCGCCGTTCCTGGGCTCTTTACACAGATCAGTCTGCCCACGAGAGCTCTCGGTGGGAATGTGGGAAAGGCAACAGCAGACACCAGCACGTCCTCCTCGGGGATTCTTCCAGAATCCCTCATTTGTCTGCTATGCAGTTTCTCACCTTTGGTTCTTTAATTTCGGCTTCCTCAAAACCCTCACTTGTAGGGAAGCCAGGGACTCAGAGAGAGATCTGTCCACCCGGGTGCATAGGGCGCTGTTCACAGCAGCCACCCAGAGGATGAACGGACAAATGAACTATCTATACACCGATATTAGTCAGCCTTAAAAAAGAAAGGCCATTCTGCCACGGGCGGCCACGTGGATGACCCCTGAAGACACGCTAAGTGAAGGAAGCTGTCAGCAAAAGGACAGCTGCTGTGCAATTCCCACGAGCAGCAGATTTGCAGACAGACGGGAGGATGGAGGTTTCTTTCCAGAAGCTGCTTCCCTTCCGGGAAAGGGGAGTTATGGTTATCGTTTAAGAATACAAAGTTGTAGTTTAGGGAGAGGAAAAGTTTAGTTTGGGACCTTCTGATGAGGTCGTGCAGCACTGTGGATGTACTTAATGTTCTGAACTGTATATTTAAAAATGTTTAAAATGTTGGGCGGTGCCTGTGGCTCAAAAGAGTAGGACGCCGGCCCCATTAGCCAGAGGTGGTGGGTTCAAACCCAGCCCTGGCCAAAAACTACAAATATATATATATATATATATATATATATATATATATGTTTAAAATGTGCCAGGCACGGAGGCTCACTTCTGTAATCCTAGCATTCTGGGAGGCTGAGGCAGGTGGATTGCAGGAGCTCAGGACTTCAAGATCAGTAGAGTGAGATCCTGTCTCTGCTGGAAATAGCTGGGTGTTGTTGTGGGCACCTGTAGTTCCAGCTATTTGGGAAGCCGAGGGAGGATGGTTGCTTGAGCCAAAGAGTTTGAGGTTTCTGTGAGCTATGGTGCCACAGCACTCTACCCAGGGTGACACAATGAGACTCTGTCTCAAAAAAAAAAAAAGGTTAAGATGATAATTTTTATAGTGTGTATATTTTACCACAACTAATACATTTTTATTTTATTTTTTTATTTTTATTTTTTGTTAACTAATACATTTTTAGAACCCACTCACTTCTATCCATCCTCAGTAGTTTACTTCATCCTTGGCTTGAGACCTTCCTCGTTTTCCTCTTTTTTTTTTGAGAGATGGGATCTCCGTATGTTCCCAGGCTGGATTCGAACCCCTGGGCTCAAGTGATCCTCCCGCTTCAGCCTCCTACATAGCTGGGGCTATAGGCAAGCACCACTGTACCAGAAATAGGGTCCTATTTTTTTGACAAATCTTCAGGTGAGAATCTTAACCTGCTTAGAGGATTTAACCGTGCTGATTCTGCACGTTCTCTGGGAGTCCTGAGCTGCCATGTAAGAGTCCAACGACCCCGAGTCCAGTCTCCTAGTGTATTGGAGACTCAGTCCATGGCCCCAGATAAGCTCAGTTATGCACTGGCCGCTTCAGAGAATCTTTTCAAATCATTGATCAAGTCTCAAGTCTGTGATCACTAATGTAGAAAATGTACGTATCTAAGTAACAAAATGTCTTTTTAATGCCTTTTTATTATAAAAGTAAAAGAAAAGTGGGGAACACTAAACTAGTGGCACATATGACATTGTTATTTGAGAAACTAATGCATCAATATCTGGTTTGATGGGAGTGGGTGTAATTCTCAGTGCGTTCTTGAGGTGCTCATCAGATATTTTGGTTCTGGCTCGGTGCCTGTGGCTCAATTGGCTAAGGCGCCAGCCATGTACACCTAAGGTGGTGGGTTCGATCCCCAGCCCGGGCCCACCAAACAACAATGATGGCTGCAACCAAAAAATGGCCGGGCGTTGTGGCGGGCGCCTGTGGTCCCAGCTACTTGGGAGGTGGAGGCAGGAGACTCGCCTGAGCCCAGGAGTTGGAGGTTGCTATGAGCCGTGATGCCATGGCACTCTACCCAGGGGGACAGCTTGAGGCTCCGTCTCAAAATAAATAAATAAATAAATAAATAAATAAATAAAATTCAAATTCCTCCACAATAGGATTTGAAAACACGCCTGGCCCTAGTTGCACCTGACAGCTTCTCTCCCTCAATCTGTTAATAAAAGGGGGGATTCTGAGTAACTTTTTAAAAAAACCTATGTATATAAAAACTACATATGTGTACATATACAAAAAAAACCTATGTACGCGTATATATATGAAAATGACAATCAGTAGACCCTCCACCACTGACCCCCTCCCTACACTGACTGCCCCCTTAAGCTGACCTAATTTTCATGGACTGGACATGCACCAAATGTACGTTTCAGGACAGTAGGCCTAGTCCCTTGTGCTGACTGCCTCATGTTTTGACCAGTTGGTTACAGTCCCCCGGGGGCTCGTTTACAGAGGTTCCACTGTATAAACTGTATGTGTATACGTGTGGAAACTATATACACATATAAGGTTAAGGTCCCTAATTCAAAGTTTGCGTCTGCTTTCAATTTAGGCCATGATCCTTCATTTCATCTCTTCGGGCCTCACTTTCCTCCTCTGTAAAAAGACAGATTCAGGCTCAGGGAACTTTAAAAGTTCTGCAAGACCGAGAGCAGTGGGCAGGCTGGGAGAGCGGGAGGAACTCAGGACCAATTACTTTTTATCGTGACCATTGTAAGTGGGAGCCACGGTGGTGAGAATGTTCCCTTCCAAATCATTTACTTCGACTGTAGCAATATTTTCATAAACTGACCTGAACTTCCTGAGATAAGAAAAAATGTGAACTTCCAGGTGACCAAAACGGAATATTGCAAGGGAAATATGCCGTGGAAATTATGCTGAGATCGTTATCCTGATGGAAATGCAACAAAGTTCTCCTCGTCCCGGGAAACCATTTAAGGGCAGACAATGACAGAGGGATGGGATGTCTCCGAGACGAGGCTCTGCTACATTTCCTGGGCTGACTCAGACAAGCCGGGGTTCAGGAGGCCCGTGAGCAAATCCCCGAGGTCACTGGGTGCCACATGCAAAGCTCAGCTTCTCAGGAAGTGGTGGGAGGAGAGAAAGTGGGATTAGTCGGGACGGTGAACAGCCTGAAGCGTGACTCAGCTCTGAGCATCTTTCTAGGAATGTTGCAGACGTTCATCAGATTCCTATGCCCTTACTGTACATTTAAGATGAGGAAGCTGAGCCCAGAGGGGGTCCTGCCCGATGCCAACAGTCACAGGCCTGACTGTCTGACCTCTCGCGCCGCACACCTGCTGTCTCCCTCTCAGAGAAGGCTTCCTCGGAGCAGGCCTCGGATGACCCTTTTAAGTCAGATATCCCCCCTTCTCACAAAACACAAGTGAGTGCCCGGAGGCCACGAGCGGCAGCAGATTCACCTCTAGAAAGCTGTCTACGTTTCCATAACAAAATTTTGCTTCACCCCAGTCTTATTTGGAGGGAAAAAAAATGCTCAAATTTCCTTGTCAGTCCCTTTAGGACAAAAGAACAGAGGAAACACGGGGAAGGGGGGTTCACGGAAGAAACACCTTCTAAGCGACTCCCTAGCAGTCCGTGCACTAGGAGAAAAACTGAGTGTTTTAAACATGGTTAATGGAAAGAGCTCTTTGGCGTGGCCTTATTAGCGAGAAGGCTTGGGGGGCCTTCACCCAAACGGCCTAGAAGCAACATTCGGCAGTTCCCGCCCGTAGAATTGAGAGTGGGACGCTGTAGTTTGAGAAGAAATAACTGTGTTCAGGTGTAAAGTACTGGATGAGGACAGCCCACCACACACCCACGGCCACCCTCCTAGACTGCTCTGGGGACACAAGTGCTGTGGGGGTGGACACGTGGCCTTCAGGTCAGTGTCCCAGAAATCTGCAGAGAGAAAAATCTCTTACAGCCGTCACTGAATTAAGCTGTTTCTATTTTCATTTATAAGACTGACCTGATGTACTTTAGAAGTATAAAAACCAGAGAGCTCAGAATAAAAAAACTCTGATTTAAAGTGACTGAACACCCACGACATTCGACATGCAGAATACTTTTGCCTTCTAAGGAAGAGACCATTCATTTCTGAGGACCAGAAGACTCGGTGTTGTTCGGGTGGCCTCCACTCTGCCAATCTGCCTCCCTCAACCTTTCTGCCTCATCTCACACCATCCACGGGCCAGGGAGCCCGCCGGGGTTGGAGGCTCTTCCCAGGTCTCATCTGCCCTGGTCATGGTGCTGCTGCCCTTGCTCCCTGCGGACAGCCTCCAGTGGACACTCTGTCATGCCCACCCTTGTGTGGTTGTGCGACACTTGGGAACAGGTGCACCACTGGGAGCACACAGTGTGGCCACACACACATGCGAGTACACACACCTCATCTGGCCGTGAAGTGGGCCTGGGTAAAGACATGGCCCTGTCCTTAGCCACACAGCACAGGTGCCGTCACAAACACTGACAGACATGTAGGGAGCATGTTGACAGCTTACCTTTTCCAGTACATTCTAACTCTTAGTCTGTTCTCAGTGGAAACCATACTTCCCAAAAGGTGCTCCACCAGGCACCCCTGGACAGCAGGTTGACTAGCTTCAGCTTGACTAAGATGTCAGTATCCGAACCACCATCAAGTGCCTCACGAAAAGATCTCACACTAGCAGGGGCCCCAGGAGAGCTGGAGAAGGGGACAGTATCTCTCGGGAGGAAATTCTATCTTGCTTGATAACAAACTCACCCAGCTGCGGGACTCCAGTCAGGAAAGGAGAGTCAGCGAGGTGGGCATCTTCCAGAAACTCCGCTGGGCCCAGGTGCACCGGGACTGGAAGGCCACCACAGCGAGCAGGGGTCTCAGCCTGACAGGTGTGGTGTGGCACAGCTGCAGAGCCGGCAGGGGCCACAGGGCACCTCCAAGGCAGGGAGCCCCACTCCAAAGAGGGAGCAGATCACAGGATTCCCACAGCACCACCAGCATGTCTGAGCTGGGTCCAGGTCCCTTCCAGCTTCCCACCCTGGAATGCCTGAGGTGGACAGTGAGGGTGGCGGTCAGCACCAGACCCCAACCTTCTCCTGCAGCCACTCAGCACAGCGGTTTGCAAAACTGTACGTATCTCTGTAAAGCTTGGTGTGTGGTGTACGTATCCCAAACAACAACCCTATTAAAGCAAAACTTCAGGGTGGTACCCACCATCTATTTCCACAAAGCCCCACCACAATTCTGATGTGTGGTTGGGAGGGAGAACCAGTGCCACCACAGCCTTGGTGGCCCACGCCTGTCCCTAGTAGAGTTTAAAGGGGCAGGTGGTCTTCGGTGGGTGGTCACACAGACAGACAAGGGGTGGGAAGCTCAGAGCTGACACAGAGACAGCCACCTGTGGCCTGGACCAAGCTGGTCCAGAGCTTGATCCAGCTCCGCCCCCCAGGTGGGCACCTGCGCGGGAGGGCCCAGTGGCCACAGCTGGTGACTCAGGACCACCCACTCTCCAGACCAGAGACACTGGCTGGGGTCAGCCGGCCTCGAGCTGACTGTCAAGTCCTGTGTGGCACGAACAGCCACGAGAACAGCAGCTGCTCATCGCCTGACAAGCATCACGAGAGAGAAGAGAAAGAAAATTAAGAGGTGAATTTTAGGTAAGAAGGAGTTTCACCTGGTAGTAGGGAAGAACGGCAGTTTGGAAGCTGGGGCTAACGGGTTTCTGGGCACCAGCGCGGCAGGTGAAGGCCGTGCGCGTGTTCGGAGCGCCCTCTTCTGGATGCACTTGGCAGCGCCCACGTTCTCCTCCACGACAGGACTTTTGGGGTGCAGGCTGTCCACGTCGCCTGCATCTGCCGTGAGCACCAGCGCCGTTTGGGAACGGAAGTGAGCCTGGGGCGGCTGCGGGTTAGTAAGTGAGCACAGAGACACAATGGACCATCTGCTCAGTTGTTCTCAATTAGGCAATTTTGCGAGAAAATTGGGCAAATTATCAATTTGACACTGCAATTACCAAAAATAACTGAATTCTGTCGTCTCTTCTTCCTACATCAAATCATTTTAGTTTATGAGGGAAAGGAAAGGAGAATTAACAACTTTTAATTACCAAGTCTCTGCTGATTTGTTTGTTCACTAAGAAGCTTTGAGACATTGAAAGCAAAAATCCCAGCACCTCCAGGACAGCCCAGACTGGAAAGTTTCTGGACTCACTTTGGTCAGCCCCACCACCAGGTGGGAACACACGTGCTCTCGGGGTCCCCTTCTCCTCCCGAGGATGGCTTACAGGCGCCGCCCAGTTTGCAATTAAAACTGAGCCCCTGGGCATTGCAACTTAAGTGTCCTGCCCATGTCCCTTCTTTCTAAACTGTGCCAATACATGGCTTTCTGGCTTACAACCCCCATTAGAAGTAGGGTTTTCAGAGGAAACTCCTTAATTTCCTTTGTGTGATTCTGTTTCTGCAGTAACTGGCACTGTCTGTGTTTAAAGGTTTTGTAATTGAACAGGTGCAAGAAACAAAAGAGGCTGGTGGCTGAATTTGTAAATGGTCACAGCAAGATGCCGGGGATAATGGCTGAGCTGCGTTCATCCCACCTGACGCTGCGTGGGGGTCGGTGGCCAGCTGAAGTGACGGTCGTCACTGCATCACAGTTGGGTCCAGCAGGCGCTCCAGCACACGGGTGACACGGGGTTCTGAGCCCCGTTCCTGGCTGGAGCCCTCCTCAGTATCTGCCCTATTTGTGCTTCTGGAAATCAGAAACCAATTTTTACAGATCTCAGGATTTGCTCCCAGAAGTGAGTAGATGCAACTTTCCTTTTCAGATGGCAGCTTCGGACTCCACCACACACTGGGGAAGACATATTAAGGGGGTAGAGATCTCATGAGCAGAGAGAATTGTGTTGACACTACCATTGGAGGCGCGGGGCTGCTTGCACCAAAGTGCCTAAGAAGTAGGCTGATTTCTTCTCTCTGAATATTTTGTTCTGATGGGTTTTGCATTTTTAAAGCTGAAAAAGTCTTAAAAGTCATTTTTACTTTGAAAAGTTCCTGAGACTTTGAAAAGTTCCTGAGACTCAGCAGCCACACAGAGATGAGACAGGGTCCTGGTTCACAGGAGCGGGGACAGCCGTGGGGGGCCGAGTGGCAGGTGCCGGTAACACAGGAGGAGGCTGCAGGCCACAGGGTGGAGGACTGGCCCAGATCACCCCAGGGGCTCTGGTAGGACCTCAACTCAGAATCAAATTCCCTGAATTCCAAGCCCACGTTCTTCTCTCGACGATGCCAGATCTAAGTCACAATGCTCAGGCCCAGCAAGGGGCTGTACCACGTGGGCCCTCCTCCTGGCTTCAGGGAAATGAATATTTTCTTGAAGATGAACTGTTCAAAGCACTAAGTACTACACCGGAAGTGTACAGACTGTACATCTACACACGAAAAAGAACTTTAAAAATATTAAGTCTGTTTACAGTCCGTGGGCTTCCAGGGAGACAGATGCATCTTGCTTGAGTCCTCTCTGAAAGACCATGGGCTGGTTAATTGGAAATTCAGTTTCTTTTATTTTTATTTTTATTTATTTATTTATTTATTTTGCAGTTTTTGACCGGGGCTGGGTTTGAACCTGCCACATCCGGTACGTGGGGCTGGCACCCTACTCGTTTGAGCCACAGGTGCCGCCATATATATATATATTTGCAGCTGTGGCTGGGGCTGGGCTTGAACCCGCCACCCCTGGTATATGGGGCCAGTGCCCTGCTCCTTGAGCCACAGCTGCCATCCGTGAAGTTCAGTTTCTTTATCTATAGACTGAGACAGAGCAAGGCGCTCAGCTTCCAACATAGGACCACACATGGGAATGTGTCAGCCCTGGCAACCTTATACCTGTACTCCCAAGAGATTCAGCTGTAACCCCAAGGAGAGGCTCCTCTGGGGACATACCCCTGTTCAGGGGACATGCACAGGGCCAGCTGGTGCTCACCAGTGAAAGAGGGACCCATGGAAAAGACAGAAGTCCCTGGCTCTGCCTCTGACACCTCACGGGGCATGGCACAGATTCCCCGAGCCTCGACTTCCCTGTCTGTGCAAGGAGGGGTCTATTCCACCCTCCAGTGGCCTGTGGTCTTGGTGTGGGACAGAAGTCCATGCAGTCTCCAAGATGCCTCGTCTTGCAGAGCTCAGAAGCCACAAAGGCTGAGCATGGCCATGAGATGCTTCCTGGGCCCATAGGGCGCCGGCAACACTGAAACACCCGAGTGTCTTCCAGTCTGTAGATGCCACAGAACCTAAGCTGGGCAGTGACAGGACGTCTCTGGTCAGGGTTCCTCCAGATTAGGGTGCCCAACAAAGCTCAAATTTGGGGAGCTGTTTGCTTGTTTCAGTGAACAAAGTGGTAACCACTTGACTGTCTGATCCTCCGTGGAAACCACCGCAGAGTCAGCAGGTGCTTCTGCTCCCTGTCAACACAGCCCCAGAGGGCCAGAGAAATGGAAGGAAGTTGGTTTTGAAAAAGGAGAAGAAAAGTCACCTGTTCCCACAGGGGAGAGGAAGGTGTGAGTCTGAGCAGTGCGGCAGGGCATGGTGGGCCCGCCTTCTGGACGCTAGCAGAGGTGCCCAGTGGTGACACTGTGAGCCTCTGACCTCACAGGCTTGGTGGCATCAGTTCAGCCCCACAGAGATGTATGTCCAGGACCTTGGACCACAGCTCCAGGTGAGCTGCAGGTGGACGACTGTCCAAGGGCCACACGGGGCCGAGCTCAGCCCAACACATGTGCCAGTTGGAGGCACCATTTCCCTCTTGGCTTGCTGCACAGAAGCTGCTGTGATCCGGGGAGGTGCCACCACTGATTTGATGGGTCTGTTTACCTGGGATACAGGACGCCCAAGCGGCTGGCTGAACACGACGTGGGCATCTGGAGAGTGGGTTTGGACGAGGTCAGGATTTGGTCAGTGACTGAGCCCAGAGCCCCGCCCTCACTGATGCAGGAACACTGCCCAATCTAGTGACAACCTGGGAAGAGCAGCAGGTGAGGCCCCAGGTCTGCTCTGTGTGAGCCGGGACGTCATGTGCTCCAGCTTTGGACGCCCTGAGTCCTTGTTCTCAGGCTGCAGAGCTCAGGCTGGGGCTCCCAGCATCAGCTCTCTGGGCCTCCAGCTCACAGTGGGCAGCGGTGGGACCCTCAACTCCGTAAGCACGTGAACTGATCCCTATAATAAACCTCTTCTGGCTGAGCCGGGGGCTTGTGCCTGTGAGCCCAGCAGTCTGAAAGGAGGAAGCATCGCTTGCAGCCCAATGTTCAAGAGCAGCCTGGGCAACATAGTAAGACCCCATCTATAAAAAACATTTTCAAACTAGCTGGGTGTTGTGGCAGGTATCAGCCATCCCAGCCACTCAGGAGGCAGAGGCAGGAGGATCCCTTGAGCCCAGGGGCTGGAGGCTTCAGGGAGCTGTAATGAGGTCTCTGTACTCCAGGCTGGGTGATAGTGCAAGACCCTTTCTCCAGATAAACGAATCTCCCCTGCATGTCCTTCTCTCCATCCCTCTCTCTGTGCCGGTGGCTTTGTCTCCCCACAGCCCCCTGACTAATGCAGAGGGGAAGGCTGTGGAGTGAAGGGCCATGCTTGTGCCATTGGGGAACTCAGGAGCCCACGAGAATAACCAAAAAATAAAGACTATATGATCCTATGTGCAGTGATAAGTTACCATTTCCCAAGGCTAGAAATAGGGCTGTCAACACAGGTCAAAGGATGTGTTTAGCTCATTCATAAATAAGGAAACAATGAGATATTGGCTCATTCAGAAGAAAACGGGAAGTGCAGAGATAGCACAGGAGGTTGGGAGGTGAAGGAACTTGGGAACGGGAGGGGCTGTCGAGTCTCCTACAGGCCAATAAAAAGATAATGTTTGTGGTTATCCCATCTACAGAAAGGAAATCAATTGTGTGTGTGCCGGACAAACTTCATTTGCATTGCTACAGGCAACACTGTGTTACCAGTTAACCTCTATCCCAGTGGATCCGCGTAACAGTCTGGCCAACAGGAAGTTGGTGAGAACAGGCCCCTGCTCCCCCTGGCAGGTTCCACCCACCCCTCTCGCCCATACCCAGGCAGCCCAGGGAAATTCCTGATAGGAGCAGACAGAAAATCTAAACTAAATTCCAGAGTCCTGCTGCCAGGTGACAGTTGTGCTCCCCTGGAGCTCATGGCCTGGCTGTCCACCCCAAATTTGAACTTGAAAATCCAAGAGAGGACTTCATTCCTGTGCATGCATCCTCAGAGGACAGCATCCCGGGCGGAGAAGGTGAAAGAATCATGTGTGCGGCTGAAGACAAAGGGTTGGGCTGGCACAGGGGGAGCAGAGAGCCCAGCGTGTCCCAAAGCTCGTCTGTCACCTTGCACAGCCCTCCGGGAGCAGAATAAAAATTTCCCTCAATCACCAGGTCCTTATTTATCTCAGCTGCGAATCAGCCACCCTAGCATTCACGCCTAGAAACATCAAATCAAGGGAGAGGCTCTCTCTCTCTCTGGACTGTTGTGAATGGTCACGCCCCAAATCTGACTCAGCTGTGATTTTGGAGAAACCGCTGACAGGAAGGAGGTTTCTTAGACAACCGTCAGCCATCTAAACAGTGGGAACGATGCTCTAAGGACCCGCCTGGCACCCAGCTCTGCAAAAAACGCTTTTTCAATTATCTGGTCACTCTTCTCATTCTGATCAGAAAAATAAAACATGCTCCTCACAAGGAGAAAGATAAATGTTTGATTTCTAATGCTCCTGCCTCCCGTGATGGAGCCACCAATAGTTAAATCCAGGCCCCTCTCTGGTCCAGTTTTGCTGTAAGAAATCATGTTCCAAATTAGAGATGTTCATCACACCTGAATTAACACGAAAACTTCCATCAAATTAAAATCATTTCGCAAGATTGGAATTGTTTCTGCAATGCCTGAAGTCCCCAAATGAAGGCGTGATCATGCATAAAAATCAGGACATGAAAGGGATCCCAAACTCTATTCCAGCCTCTGAGCTGGGGACTGGGCCGGGGATTAAATGTTCACACACGCACAGGACTTCAAAGATTTTCTGGTTGGCTACTGTGAGTGGCTTAGGGTTCAGACAGGTCAACATGGTGTGTGCCCTGTGGTGTGTGCTGTGTGCTCTGTGGTGTGTGCCACGTGGTATGTGCTGTGTGCTCTGTGGTGTGTGCCATGTGGTATGTGGTGTGTGCCATGTGTTTTTAGGGCAAGTGAGGGAACAGCAAGGGAGCCTGGGCAGGGGCAAGAGAAGAGAAAGCCCCGAACCCAGCACCAACCCTTGAGATTCCCCCACCCTTGGAAGCACAGAATTAAATTTAATTCACAAGCTCCAAGCATTTTGCAAGGGTCTTTAAAATGGGATTAGCCTAAAGCAATTGCGTTGGAGAGACTAACCAGGAAATTGAAAGGTACCTGCCCACTTAGGGGAAATGTTTGCCAGCAGAAAGTCACCGGGATGCATTTCCATGGCGTTGAACACTGGAGTAGTTACACCTGGCACTGTGCGAAGTCCACCCAGCAGGCCTGCCTGCGCTCTGAGTGCCCCTCGTCGGCAGGTCAGGGTTGAATCAGCACCCACAAGTGTAAACCTCCAGCTGAGCCTGGCTTGCTGGACGCTGCCCGCACATTCCACTCTGAGAGCGCCTGACTGCAGAGCGTCCCTCTGCATCTTCCAGCCCTGAAATACGAGCTCTCGTGTGTAGCATCCAACTTGACGGGGATCCGTGGCATGCATGGCGTGTGTTGGTAAACTCTGCGTGTGTTTTGTGTACAGTGAGACTGTCATCTGTCCGTATAAATATGTATAGGCACACGTGTGCCACAAATGCAAAATCTCTCAGGAGAAATGCACATTTTTAAAATTTAGCTAACGGGACGCTACATAAAGGATACACTTCTCAAAGTTCGTATGTTGTTAAAGAATCTCAAATAGGACAAAATGCCTTTCTGTTGGGCATAGCTGGATGGTCTGGAATCAGTGGGGGCAGCCCTTCCCGAGCTGTGTGAGCCTCATCTGGGGCTTGGGCTCCACAGGCCGCCTGATCACGCCACGGCTGCAGACATGAGGGGGCTGGAGATGGAATCCAACTCCAGCTTGACTATAGGAATTTTACTAAAAATTTAGTTTTAAAAAAGGTTTCTTACAAGACTTTCACACTTTGAAGAAAACACCACCACAACCACCTGCCCCCAGCTAACTCTCCCAGGAGGTTTATTGCAGAGACTCCAGGGCAGGGTGGTTGTGCCCCACACAGGTTACCCCCACCCCCCGACCCCCACCCCCCTAACCCCCCCGCACCCCGGCCTCCTCCAGCATGAAGTTCTGTTTATTCAGATCTAGCGTCGGCAGCCAAAAATCAGATTCCTTAGAATCAGAAATCTGAACTCTGGCCAACGCCTGCTGTACTGGTTAAGAAAACGTTAGGGATTTATTGTTAACAGAAAATTACTCTACAGAAATAGAAACCGTCTGCAGGCCTTGGAGAGGGTGTGGACCCAGCTGCAAACTTCCCTCCCCAGGCCATGGGTCAACAATGTGCCCAGCCCTGCGGCGAGACAGAATCAGCAGAGAAAATGTCAGACAAACACTCGGGATGTTTGTATGCTGCTCCTAGAAATCTTAAATGCTTTGTGTGTCTCAGCTAATGATTCATTAAAATGGATCACGCCAAGCATCCCCTAACCCACTTGCCACTCTCTGTCTGCCCAAATGCAGCCCTTTGTGATAAATTTTTTATAGTTGGCTCATTTTTTTTTTCAATTGTGTTTGGTGTCTTACTCCCCACGTAAGGAACAAAAAGTGCATATTAGCATAGATTTGATTAGCACAGCTCACACTAAATCCGTCTCTGCTCCTCTGACGGTGGGGTTTAAGTCTTTCCCTTCCTTCCACCTGACTGGACCGTGTGCTCCTCTGAGCAACGCTCGCTTGCTGGAGCTGGGGAGGGTGCAGAAGTGAGACACGGCCCTCCTGGTGACAGCTGAGGGACCAGCTCCTGTGTGGCTGCAATCCATGGGCTGTGGCATCCATGAGCCCCCACTGTCCAGCCGTCCGACAAGATCGTGTAGATGGAAGACGTGTGCAGACATAACCTCCTTACTACCCCCTGCAATGGGAGATATTGCTTACCCGTTTGAGAGCTGAGGGCATCCAACGTCTATGAAACCCAAATAAAACCAGCTGGAGTCTCCCGTTCAGTAATAGTGGGTTTGATGTGCATGGTGGACTTTAAACCAGCTGTTTAGGTTTCCAGCTGTTTCTCACCCTACTTATTCGGGGGTCTTTCCTCCTCTCCAGTCTACACTAACCTGCACCTAGAAGCCGGCTTTGTTTCCCAGGATTCCCCTAAACCAACTCTACCAAATATTAAGTAAAGAAACCTGAGAGAGTGACTAGGTCACAGCAGCACACCACAGAGGGGAGGTGACATCCCTGTTCTTACAGGGGCTTCAGCCGTCTGTCTGTCTGGGGGACACTGGGCGCCTGTTCACCTTGGATGACCTGGATGTCCTGGTCCCAGGATGGATCAGAGTCTTTATATTATTAGGACCTGGCTTCCCTGTCCTTGTCACACTCAGAAACTCATTGCTGTGATGACCAATCAGCACCCGCCCCCCTCCCCAGACTGAAGGTATGTGAGAGCAGGGGCCGTGTCCATGTGGGCCAGTTATTCTTAGAGAATATTCTATGGAGAAGTGAGTGGTTCTGCAGTTCCAGCCAAAGCTAGAAACTGGACTTAGGAAGAAGGCAGGCCGGTAACACCCCCAACGCAGACCCTGCAGGCCTGGGCAGTGGACGCCCCCGAAGCCTCCGTATGGCCACTCTTCTATTCACCAGCAGAGATCAAGGTCCCACATTCAACATGTCAGGAACCAGCATATTCCCTGGGCTGGCAGAGAAGGGTAGAGGAAATAAGCTAGAAATGGCATCTCAGCAGGAAAAAAATTCCAAACATTGAGGATATACATGGGAAAAAAGTTAGGAATGTTTAGAGACAACTTTCCAATACCTGTATGCCTCTAAGTGTAGAAAATCAGAATCATGAGCTAAAATTTCATCACCACCACCACCACCACCACCAGCACCCCCTACCCGCAG
This sequence comes from Galagoides demidoff, assembly GCA_963574575.1. Taxonomy (NCBI): domain Eukaryota; kingdom Metazoa; phylum Chordata; class Mammalia; order Primates; family Galagidae; genus Galagoides; species Galagoides demidoff. The sequence continues at coordinate 15,437 of CAUYQV010100761.1, forward strand.
ACAACAGCACACTGGAGGTCAGAGGAAGGGAAAGGAGAGGCCGACTAGTGCCCTCAGGATGCAGGCAGGCTCAGAGGAGGGGACAGCCCTCTCCCGAGGCCCCCATAGGAGCACAAGTGACCAGGGCTGTGAGACACCCTCCAACAAGGGCTGACTGGCTGCCTGTGCCCCAGGTCCACAGGGGGTGGTCCTGACCTCAGGATGCGACTGGATTTGGGGACCTGGATGGAAGTCTTTAGAGAGGTGAATAAGGTTAAACAAAGTCACAGGGGCGGGCCTGCAGGAGGAGAGTGGTCAGGACACTCACACACCTGGAGGGATGATGCCTGAGGGCACGGGGAGGAGGCAGCCCACAGACACTCCAGTCTGGGGCTTCTAGCCCAGGACCCTGAGTGCATGCATGTCTGTGTGGATGCCCCGTGGTTCCTGGCAGAGCCACGGGACCCTGAGTGCATGGTGTCTGTGTGGACGCCCCGTGGCCCCATGCCAACTGGCAGAGCCCTGCACCATGGTCGGTTCTGAGGACGTCCACTTGTGGGATTTGTGGTGCTGGTTGTGTTGGACGGCCCCTGGCTGCTCCAGACATGACTGCACACCAGGGAGGGAGCCGGAGGTCCAGACCCACACAGAATCTGAGAGGCACCGAGGGACCAGTAGTCAGAGGCAGTGCAGGGCCTGCGGGGACAGGGCATCTGCCCTTCGCTTCCGTCTGGGGGCTGCTTGCTGAGGCCCAGGTCACAGTGAGTCTCCAGGCATGGGGTGTGTGTTCCAAACCTCAGGCCACCAGCCTCAGACTGGCCAGGCTGACAGCAAACCGTCATCATGTTGCCACCACTCTCCAGGGGCCGGCCTCCATGCTGTAATTTTACGTTCATTACCGATTTTGGTTTTTTATTAACATATAATAGTTGCTCGTATTTATAGCGTTCCTGTGATATTGTGGTGCAGCATATAACGTGCTGTGATCAGATCAGGGCGCTTAGGAAATCCACCAACAAAGCATTCAGCATTTCCCATTTCCTCTTTCAGCTACTTTGAGATATGCAGAGTCCTTCTGACCTATCGTCACCCTCCGGTGCTATGGAACACTAGAATTTACTCCCCATCCCTGAACACGTTTTGGCCCAGCCCCTTCCCAGCCTCCGCTGTCAGCCTTTCAGCCTCTTCTTACAGGAAGCCCACCGCCCAGCCCCGCACAGGAGCGAGAATCCCAGCCGTGTGTCTTTCTGCTCCATCTGGTTCCACCTAACATAACGACCTCCCGGCCCACCCGTGCTGTGGCAAACCACAGAATTACCTTCTCCTTGTGGCTTCACAGCATCTCACTTTCTGTCCACACCTCAAGTTCTTTATCTGCTTGTCCTGTGATGCACACACAGGCTGATTCCACATCTGGGCTGTTGTGACTGGGGCTACACTCGTGTTTACTGAATTTGCTTGTTCAATACATGGCCAACCCATCAGCATCTAAGCCTCATAAAACATGATCCAAAGGGTCTACGCACTTAACTCAGGTCCTACCACATGGCAGGTATAATAACAATTATTTGTCAACTTTGTTAAGTGAACAGATGGATGCTATACTTTAAAAAGTAGGTGACTTCATATTGCAAATACAGAAGGTGCCCAAAAAATGTATACATATTTTAGGGAAGGAAAAAAAGCTATTAAAATTGTGATAGTCAATGAACACCAATAACAAAAGGTGAACGCCTGTCACATGGAGCTCCACTCATAATCGCAGAAGACAGATGGGACACGAGTATCACAGATTTAATACAGATTATTCCCCTCTTAAAATGTGGGTACATTTTTTGGCATCTGTTTATCTAAGTTGAGCCTATCACCTTGTTAATACTCAGCGTGAGGAAGAAAAGGAAACACTCGGGGGGATCACAGGAGTCCCGAGACTTCCTTTCAACCTCACCTTCTCTTCACCTTCCCCGAAGGTAAACTTTGATTTCAGCTTCTGTCTCCATCTCTGCCATGTCTGGCTGCTCCCTCCTCCGTTCAGCAGTTCCAGGCTCAGATTTCATTTTCAAACCCACAATTAGTAAGATTCATATTCCAGAAGAAAGCTGAGGGGTTCATTCGTGTTAACTCAGCACTTGGGACCAATAACCTCACGGAGGGAAAGCAGAGCCCCATGTTGTGGTCTCTGAACGAGCCCCCGGCCGTCACCTGCAAAGCAATCTCTGCCCTTTGCAACCCCGGCTGCAGCAGCTCATGAGAAGCAGACTTTCTAGAAAAGTTATCTTTCCCAATGAGGCATCTGAAAATGTGCTAGCCTCAGAGCACTGAGATCTTGGAGAAAAGACAGAGCAACAGTATTTATATACTTGAGTTTTCATTTGGTTCTACAACTGAAATCTGGTTTAACTGAACACAGCACAGGTTACTGACTCCACCGTAAATGCCTGTAAGACGGGGGCCTCTCCTGCCACCACTGCTTTCAACAACCCAGCAGGCTGGGTGCACACAAGCCTCCTGGTACTGCCAACCTTGTATAATATCCATCTGGAAGCCTTAGAAGTGCTGCCTAGACCAAAGTTCATTAAGTAAGAATTCACAACATTATCTATCTTCCCTTCCCCCCCTTGTACGTGATTCCAAAAGAATTTTAACACAATTCTTTCTTTTCTACCCACATTACTTTCTCTTAATGTATTATCCACCTTTGCTCCGCCCTCTGCTGTGTGAAGTTCCACTCAGCCTCCCTGAGTTTCCTGCTCTGTCCGCCCAGGGAGCAGAGAGGGATCTTTTCTCCGATAAAATGAATATCCTCTTCCACAGTGTTAAAGAGTTACGTTTGCTTCTTACTCTGAAGTGGCAAAAACTAAACTCTAATATCTGAAATGTGTTATATTGAACTATGACATAGTCTTGAAGGAAGGAAGGGAGGGAGGGAGGACAGACTCCCAGAAGCTCTGCAGCTTGCTGGCTAAGTCTCTAGGAGCAAATGTTCGGTGTCTGAGATGAGAGTCTGACTCTGCTGTGGAATCTATAAATGATCATCCAGTGTGTTTCTGACAGCAAGTCGCAAAGCCATTCGCACAGGGCCCAGCAGCCTCCAACTCAGCCAGGGAGTCCACGACACCACAGTCTAAGGGAGGTGGGGACAGACGCCGAGGACAAGAAGAGCAGTGTGCCTGGCCCCTCCGGGATGAGCCGGTGTTAGGATCAGGCACTCAGGAGATGTGGGTTAAATCCACCACTCCAAATCAAATCCAGGAGCAAGTGGATGAGTGAGTCCAGGTGGGTCCCAGGGCACTGAGGATTGTAGGTCCGTGACACACTCAGGGGCACAGGCGCGCACCCCTGCTCAGATTGCCGCCCTGACTCCCGGGAAGGGCTTTTGCCGGAAAGTGATTACAACCAAACCACTAAGGCCGGAGGCCTCGGCAATCACTGCGGAGAGGACGCCTGTCACGTCGCATCAATGGTGTGATGAATCTTTTACATAATGTGAATCGCTGCCTAATTGTGGCTCTGATTGCGCCTCGCGTCCTCAGCGGGCTCATAGCTCCCCTGCCACGCGAGAAGCAGGGGAATAAGAAGAAAATTACAAAGAACTGAGGTTTCTACATCCTGGGAGGAAAAGAAATCAAAGTGGCTGAGTGGGTAAAGGAGCAGAAAGCCGGCCAGCCTGGCACCCGCACACGCCCGGACCAGGCAGCGGCGGGTACAGCCGCGCACCCGGGACCTTCCGCAGAGGCGGCGCAGGTGACGCCCAGCAGACCCCGTGCAGCCTCGGCCTCCTGCCCAGCAGACAGGGCAGAATCCTCTCCTCTCGCCCTCTGCGGTATCAGACAAAGTCGCACAAGGTGTGTAATGCACGTGATTCAGACTCAGCAAACGTGAATTATGATCATTTTCCTTTCCAAAAATTCAACCCACTCACAAACATACTGACCACAGGACCCATATCTCAGTCTCCTGGCCCCGGGTCCCTGGGGGCACGGGGCGCGACTGTGTTTCCACTTCTGATAAGGTCGCCTCCTCTGGCGGGGGTGGGGAAGCCCTGGGCTCTGCTCTGAGGATCACGTGAGGGTGCCTTGTTAGCAGGGCAAGGGCTCCCTGGACGGCAGCGTCTGGACAGGGCCGACCTCAGCTCCAGGAGACCCCTGTGAGAGACGCCTGTCCTAAAGGAAAAGCAGCCGACCTGCCTGCACTGCCGGTCAGGGGAGTGTGACTAAGGGGACACTGGGCCAGGGCTGGGCAGCGCCACCCTACAGGTGGACTGAACCCCACTCCTGAGGCCCCTCTCTGCCACAGTGACCTGTGTGGAGCCGCCTCCCCCTGGACCTGACATGTGGCTGAGCACAGAGAGCACTGCGGGGGCGGGGGGGGGGGGGGGGACCCAACCGGTGGGGCCCCCCCCCCGGGGGACCCCCCCCCCCCCCCGGGCCCCCCCCGGGCCACGGTGCGAGGGGGGGGGGCCCCCCCCCGCTCCCCCCCGTGGGGGGCGCCCCCCCGGGCCGCGGGGGGGGGGGGGGGGGGGGGGGGGGGACAGCACCATGAGG
>CAUYQV010100768.1:0-27053 GCA_963574575.1 Galagoides demidoff
TTTTTTTTTTTTTTTGCAATTTTTGGCCGGGGCTGGGTTTGAAACCACCACCTCCGGCACATGGGGCCAGCGCCCTACTCCTTTGAGACACAGGTGCCGCCCACCTATCTCAGCTTTCAAAAGAGTTAGAGTCTTACTTGCCAACCACAAAAGACCCCTGAGCTTGAAAGGCACAGATCTGCCCCCTGTTTATGAATAAACCAGGTGAATTGACTTTGTCTGTGCTAGAAAAGAAGCAACCGCTTGAGATCGAAAATGACAGTGGCTAAGTGGATATTTGAGACAATTTCACATTTCCATGTGTCTGGACTGAAGTCAAGCGGAATATCATGAAACTAACACAAAAATGCTGGAAAACCTCTTCCGTTCCCAGAGTCTGATCTTTGTGAAGCTGGGTTTTCTGCAGTGACAGCAACAGCAACTGAAACAAGGCTGTGGAGTAGACTGGACATATGTGACACACTTCGGGTGTCACTGTCCGCCATCACCCCCAGATGGGACCCCCTAGTCGCAGGAAAACAAGCTCAGGGCCCCCACAGATTCTGCATTTTGGTGAGTTGCATAATTACCTCATTATGTATCGCAATATAGTGATAATAAAAATAAAGTGCACAATAAATGTCACATGCATGAATCCTCCTGAAACCATCCCCCTACACCACCCTGACCCCTGGTTCACGGAAAAATTGTCTTTCATGAAACCAGTCCTTACTGCCTGAAGCTAAACCATGGAGCTAAAATATCACCAAGTTGAAGATTTCTCTAAATCTGCTCAGAGCATGGACAGACACAGACTCTTCAGAATGGCAACCTGTTAACGAAAACACCCATATCCAATTTAGGTGTCGGGGCAGTGCCACCCACAACCTATCAATCTGTTCCTTCCTTCTCAAACCTGGGGGGGGGATTATTAAGATAAAACTCTAGATACTTTGTTTATACTTTTTTCCCCTAGCAAAGTTAAAGTAATCTTTCAGAAGTGAACTTTTTGGGGGGAAAAACAATGCTGATTTCTCATTTTGGCAAATGTGTAGCATTTCCATTCCTACCTCTTCATATACCTATAACCACCATCAGAAAATCCCCCCAATGAGCCTTGTCATTCAGGCTTGGTAAGACCTCAAAATCGGTTAGGACACGGTTCTCTGGTGAGCTGCCGGGATCTGACCAGCCTGTGGTGTCTGGCAGGGATGCAGAGACCTCTGGGCACTTATTCCCCCAACTGAAATTCTGTGTCCCCTGACGGGTACCTCCCCAGCGCTTTGTACTCCTCTCATAACCCCTGGTAACCACCATTCCACTTTCTGTTTCTGTGAGTTCACCTGTAATTTCAGGTTACTCGTGTGAGACAGAAGAAAGGAGGGAGGGAAACCAGGAAGAAAGGGAGTGTCAGAACCTTCCCAGTGACTCGACCTGCACTCCACATCAGTCTTCCTGAATAAAGGTCTCTCTGTAATTTATAGACTTGGGTGATATTTTTTAGTTATTAGAAGAAGGTATAAACTAGAATAAATGATCAAAAAATTATGTGGTCAATGTCTCACTAACAGATTCAGAACGACCAACAGCTAAAAACAAAACAAAGCCATACATTTAATTGTGTCCTTGATCCCAATGTCTCTGGTTGCTGAATTGAGAAGAACCCATTGATGAAATGCCGTGACCACCACCTTTTCCATATCAGGGTAGACCAGCATGGAATTATGTTTGTATTAAATATTTCCTCATCCTTACCATTACTTGGAGCAGAATCTGGCACAAAATAATGTTGGAATGCAGCTAAATAAAATATGGAAAATGCATATAATGTGAGACACTGTTTTGAACTTGTTAAGAAATTTTAGTGAAAAGAACAGTAAACAGATTGACTATAGGAAAACATTCACTGCATGCAAATGTCAGGAATAATGTTGCTAATAAGTACTTTTGGGTTGTGTTGACAAAAGATGAATGTTGTTGAGTGGACTGTGTAGTTTGGGTGAGCTGTTTTTCTCCTAGTTTCTATTGCAGTCCACATGGAATTCACCAAAAATAGGAGGAAGGGACTGAAGGTGAATGTTACCGCTCTTTAACTCAATTAAACGGATACTAGGCATTAATTATGTAATGCAGGCATTAGGGGGGACTCAGTCCTGTCGTTACAGATAGAGAAGAAATAATATCTCTAAAACAAAGCTAGATTTGTCAGGTACGAAAAGTAGTAAAAATAATTTATATTGCACTCATGTTTAATTCAATGATTTCCGGGTGGAGAGATGTCTATTCAACATATACAGCCACCAATTTACACGGAACACCAGATCAAGTTGTTTTCTCCACCGAGGCTTTCAAAGGGTTTATTTCAATGAGAAAACATGATGTTTAACTATCAATTAAAAAAAATTTGTAAAGGTAATTTTGAGATACACCCTATACGTTTCTAACATTATTTGTTCCAAACCCATACTATCTCTGCCTACTATTGCATTTGCCGTATTTTTGTTTTAAAGAATGAGGATGCAAAACTTCAGTGAAAAGATAGAGACACTGCTTTATTTTGAGTAGACAACCACCGGTCTTATAGTAAACACAATAACCAATCCCCTAGTTAAATTCAATTATTCAATAAAGGCAGGTGGAATCAGCAAGCATTGTCATGATGTAATGATAATTAAAGGTTAGTTTTGAGTTATTTTAAGTTCATATTGATAAATACTAATTAAGACCATGACTATTTAGCATGTCACAAACTATTGCTCAGCAATGCTGTAGGCATCTTCCCATTTTCCTGGCATAATTCCTCCCCCTCGACCTTTCCCCTCACAGCCAAAACTGGCCTCTTCAATGAGAAAAAAAAGCACGTGAGATCTGACAAAAATAAGAATAGCATTGTAGGCTATTTTAGGAAAGGACATATCCCTTAAATTGAATGATTGAATTACATGCACACTATGTCATATGGTATTAACTGGGAAGAAGGAATGGTTCCTAAAATATCACTGGAAAAATACATATCTGTTAAGGTATCATTTCCAGTGCACAATGCCTGCAATTAAGACATATTCAATTAGGAAAGAAAGAACTGTGAATTTATTGCTCAGTTTACATTTTTCATTATTTGCTGATTAAACCATTTGCCAATCATTGTTTCTATACTTTTGATCATTATATTGTGAAATTAGGCTACTTATTAGCACCTTTACCATGTAAACACATCAGATTATGAGCATTTTCATATTTCATTATTTTTTTGTTCCTCAAAAAGGAGGAGGTAGAAAAAGCTTTCTTTTAAGTACAGGAGCTATTAAAGAAATATCAAATTTATGGTGGAAAAATGAGCCACCCTAACCTTCTCAGTTATTTTCTATTTTACAATATATATTATCTATAAGAAACTCAATTCAAATATAATGACATAAGTAGGTTCAAAGTAAAAGGATAAAAGAATATATGTCGCGCAACTATGAATCAAAGGCGAGGCAGTAGCAAAGAAAATTTCCAGATTCAGAGTGGGACAAAGGGTCCAGCCATCAAAAACAACAAGAAAAAAAACAACAGCAACCAAAAAAACAGAAAGCATGTGAAGTAAAAACTGATAGAACTGGAGGAGAAATAGACAAACCCACAATTAAAGCCGGGGATATTGACAACCTCTCTTAAATAAGTGAGACAACTGGTTAGCAAATGAATAAGGATAGAGAAGAACTCTCCACCAGGAGTCCCAGGTGGGTGTTTAGAGACCCTTCTACCCCACAGCATCAGAATACAAGTTCTTCTCATATCCATGGGCCGTATCAAGACCGACATGTCCTGCTTATAGAACAAACCGCAACATTTAAAAAAACTGAAATAATACAGAGTGAGTTCTCCAAACACAAACGGTTAACTAGAAATCAAGTACAGAGAGATGACAGGGAAATCTCCAAACTGTTGGAAACTCTTCTAAACAATGTGCAAGTCAGAGTCCCAAGGGAAATTAACAAAGAAAATACACAATGAACTGAATGAAAATGAAAAGATCAAAATTAGTGCGGCTGAGAGAGAAATGTAAACCACTAAATCCATACAACAGAAAGGTCTTATGTGAATTATCTAAACTCCCACTTCAGAAACCTAGGAAAAGGAAGGGGAAAGGCAAAGCAACACGCTGAGCCAGAGAGGAAAATAAAATCAGTGTCAGAGACTGAATATTCCATCCCTCTAAAATTCCTGTGCTGAAATCCTTCCCACTCCAGTCTCCCTGTGATGGTGCCAGTAGGCGGGGCCTTGGGTGGATGAGGTCACAGGGTGGAGACCTGGTCAATGGGGTTTTTGCCCATCTGAGAGTGGAGGAGAGTGCCTGCTTCCCTCTCCCCTCTGCTTCATGTGAGGTCTGAGAAATCTGAAGGGAGCAAACCAGAAGAGGGTCCTCACCAGAGCACCGTGCTGACCCCCTGGTCTTGCACGTCCAGGATACAGGGCTGTGGGAAATAAATTTCTGTTGTTTATAAGATGCTCAATCCATAGCATGTCTGTTACAGGAAGCTGAGCAGATGTCTAAATGCCTAAATTCTAAGACATTTAGAATAGAAACTCTAATCAAAATGAAATTAAGTTAGAATCAATAACAAAAATATAAATAGAAGATCTCATGTGTTTAGAACCTAAATAACATAATTCTAAATAACCTTTGAGGGAAAACAAAAATCACAGTGGAAATGAGAAAGTCTTTCAAGCTGAATGTTAATAAAAATATTATACAACAGAACTTTTGGGATACAGTTAATAACATGTCTAGAAGAACGTCTACAGTCTTAAAAGCCTACATCAAGAAAAATAGGAAAGTTTAATATTAATAATCAAATCAATGCTCTAAGGCATTAGAAAAAAATCAGTACTTTCAATCTAACAATGAAGAATGAATGAAATAACCAAGCAGAGGAATCACTGAAATAGAAAATGTGTGCAAACAGAGAAAAAGCAAGAAAACCAAGAGTTAAGAACTTGGGGCTTGAAGATAACTAAGGAAATTGAATTAACTCTAGCAAACTAATAAAACTAAAAATGAAAAAGATTCAATGCCCACATCATATTTTCATTCTAATTAGGGTAGTGGTACATTGGAACCACCTCATACCGACCCAGGACAGCAGATCATAAGTATTTCTTGTCTCCTATAAAACCTGGATATGGGCCGTAACGTGGAAACTGAAAAATACCACAAATCAAGTTTCTTTTTTTGTTTTTCTTTCAGTGAGTTGGTTTGTTAGCACAGCCTGGGCCCCCAAAACATGATATAGATAATTAGAGGAATTATAACAACTTTATATCAATAATGTCAACAACCGAAACGGCATCTTTGGATTCCTAGAAAAGCAAAACCAAATAGAAAAAAAAAAAAATAGACATGTTAATAGTACTAAATTTATTATAGAAATTAAGTCTATAATTGAAAATCTTTGTACAAAGCAAATCTGTAAGCCCAGATGGTATCTCTTGAGAGTTCTTTAAAACAAAGAGAAAGCAGCATTTTACCTGAACTTTAAGATAGCTAAAAAGAATATATCCCAACTTGGTCTTTTTAATTACCTTGAGTACTAAAGTATAATTTACATACAGTAAAATAGATATTGAATATGTATTATAATTAGTTTTAACTAATGCTTTCTATTCTGAATAAGGACTTTCAGTGGGTAACTAATTTCTTACCAGTCACTAATTCTTGGTTGATATTAACACATATATTTTGGGTAAACTGGATTTGAACTACTGGATTGATGATTTCCATGTTTATACAATTCTCAGATAAGCATATTTGTTGTGCCAATAAGGAAAACAAAAAAGAAAAAAAAAGGATTCTTTGAAAGCTAAAATTAAGAAATTATCCTATGGAGCCTAGATGACTTTAAGAATTTGATTTGATTGACTCTATTTAGAAATTTGAAGCATTTAGAATGAGCACTGATGTTTCAAGAATTTGGACAGAATTCAAAGGGAAACAGAGACAAACACAGTGAACCGAAAATTTGGCAGGTTGCTAATTCAATTAAAATTGTATATAAAATCTTGTGCAATTCAAAATGGCCAAAAAAAATATTAACTTTTAAGCAAAGCTATTTTAAAAATCACAGAATATAGAAATTACTTGGATTCTGAAAACTCTGTATTATGAAAGATAGACATTAAACATAGGTTTTTCTTTAAAAAACTATCAATGGTTTCTAACACTTCATAAATAAGAAAATGGAATAGCTCAAAAAACTAGTTAATGTTATCATTTTGGGTAGCAAATGAAAGAGACAGATTTCTGAATATATAAGGATTCTCCCTTTTCCAAGTCCAGCAGGAAAGGTACCTTCCTCTGTGGAATTTTTACTGTCTCCCTAATCAGAATTAATTGTTTCTTCATCTGAGCTTCCAACAGCCTGTGCTTCCACTGTGAAGCCAGCTTATTCTTCCTCAGGCTGTATGAACAGAATCATCCCAATATCTTTCTCCCCATGAAAGCGTGAACTCTGTGGGTTCAGACTCAGTCTCCCTGTGTCCCTTGTAGCAACTGACACAGATCCAGCCTGGACTGGAAACAGGATTTTATGTAACTATTAATGACTTCACTTACATTTACTTTATTGGGTTAATATCCTGAGAATAGAACTTCATTTTCAAATCTAGTTTTGTTAAACTTTTCAAAAAACCGACTTTTTGATTCATTGATCTTCTGAATAATTCTTTTGTTTTCAATTTCATTTAATTGTGCTCTAATTTTGGCTATTTCTTTTCTTCTGCTGGGTTTGGGTTGGAATGTTCTTCCTTTTCCAGTTGCTTGAGATGTCCCATGAAGTTGCTGACTTCCTCTCTTTCTGTTCTCTTGAGGAAGGCTTGCAATGCTATAAATTTCCCTCTTAGGACTGCCTTTGTGGTATCCCACAGGTTCTGATAAATTAAAATCCTCTGTTCTTTACTGATAATGTGTAAATTTGTACAGCCATGAATACTCTTGCATTTGTTCAGGTAAATTTGTAAACAAACAAGAGAAGTGATGGAATCAGGAAATACGTAACAGTGGTCATGAAGCAAGGCACACTTGTCAAATAGCCAAGGTCCGACGTATCTCAGAGTCCATATACTTCAGTTTCTTAATTGTCAAGAAAAACAAGCAGGGGCCTGATTGTCCCTGATGTGAGAGCCAATTTAAGGCAAAAGCTAGAAGGAGTTCACAGATACGTGCCCTATACCTTCCTGCCTACAGACCAGGTAGCCCACCCAGACAAAGTATGAAGAGCCAGTGGGTTTAGGGAATAAATACTCGCTAAACAATAGGATAAATATGTCGAATTCTGAGTGATCCAATTAGTATCTGTTGCTTTAGCACCATTTCATAACTGTAGGGTGTCCAGAAAACTACTGAGTGTGTCTCAAAGAACTAATTAAAGAATTTTTTTAAAACATTACTTGAATAAAATTATTCTTCTCCGAATATTAAATGGTATTGACTGCTAGAACACTATTATCAATTGTCACATCTCATTTGGGCTGGAGTAAATGTGACAAGAGAGTCTGCCATTTACTAAGCTGGACAATGTAAGCTTTAATACAATAAACATGTAGGCTCGGTGCCTGTGGCTCAAGTGGCTAAGGTGCCAGCCACATATACCAGAGCTGGAGGGTTCAATCCAGCTCGGGATTGAACCATGACAACAACTTCAACCCCAAAATAGCTGGGCGCTGTGGCAGGTGCCTGTAGTCCCAGCTACTTGGGAGGCTGAGGCAAGAGAATTGTTTAAGCCCCGGAGCTGGAGGTTGCTGTGAGCTGTGATGCCACAACACTCTACCCAGGGTGACAGCTTGAGGGTCTGTCTCAAAAATAAATAAATAAATTAATTAATTAATAAAAATAAAATAAACATGCAGAACTATGCTGTCTGTATATCCTTATATATAGGTAATAAGATTAAGCTATATCTAGACATAGGTTTTTATCCTTGAATTGTATTTCATCAAAATTCTTTATACAAAGCATCCAAGAAGTTCATGTGAAATTACTATTTTAAATCACACAAGAACTTTATGGACACCCTTCATGTGATTTCAGAGAATAAAGGCAAGTTAGACACACAGTATTTTATTTACAAAAGGAAACTGAACAAAATTCAGAAGAGGACTGAATTTGATAACTTTTAGATTTTATATGGTTCTGCTTAATTTTTAGAAGATAGCAATGAAACCATTTTAGGGCTACAAAAAAATATAATAAAATTATTTCTGGTGTTTTGGGGCGGAGCATTTACTACATAACATTAAATCGAGAAGAGAAACAGAGAACTTAATCTAGATGAGTAATTGGGACATCATATACCGCAGACAGTTCTGCCTTTGGGGAATGTTAAAGGATTGATCTTCTCCAAGTTGAGCTATTATCTTTATAGTTTCTAATAATGAAAGATGATGGAACAAAGCCATTGGTGACTGGAAATTAAATCTTGGTGATCTAAATGCTAGGAAGGATGGCACTGGCCCCTTAACTGAAAATTCACAAATACATTCTCATCAGAAATGCATCATAGGCTAACCTAGATTGATTCTTTCTGGGAGATTGCCAATTAATTTGGATTAACTTTCTGATTAAAAGATTGGGGATACACACCTCTCAACAAAAAACAACAAGCAGACACTTATAACTGTATATGACTTATTTTTTCTGTACTTAGCCTGAATATTTTAATTGTGTAGATATTTTGTGTACTTGTGTTACATGATTCCACTGCTCTTTTCCACTAAGTCAGAATTCTTTAAAATGTTTTACAATAATTTTTAAGATAGCCAGTGAAAGTCAGATTCATTCCAAGTCTTTCAAAATATATTACTATTTAGAAAATCACCAACTATAAACAATATGTTGGTTAGAACTTAAATAAAAGTACATTCACCGTTATTAAAGAAAAATCCTAATTAACAAAAACACAGAATTTCCCTCCATTAAAAGAGGTTATATATTTGGAAAGGAAACAGTGTAATTAGGAAAAATATCTGAGGGTTCCGTCTTGTTGGGGACTTTTGGTTTTTGCATAGGTATAAGTGAGTCTGTATTCACAACCCAGAAACTTTCCCCAATAAGTCACTGGCAATGTAAGGACAGGAGAAACAGAAAAGGATTTTCATCATGGGGCGTATTTAGTAGAAAATTAAATATTTGTAAAAATCTGGCTAAACTCTGAAAGATACTTTTGTTAAGAAATGGCCTTGAAACTATATCATGTACTTTTTGAGTCTCAGCTGTCCTGGGTAGGCAAAGATGCTTTGGGAAAGTTACTTAATTGCTCTTTTTTTCATTTTACTCTTCTTTAAAAGGGGAATGATAATTACTTGACCTCAAAAGTATGCTGAGATTATTAAAAGGCATGCATATAGTGCACCTGGTGTAGTGGTCTGGTGCACTGCAATTGCTCAATCCATGTCAGCTATCACTATCATCTTAACAGAAACGTACACTAAATGGTTCATGGTTTTTAATCATAGAATTTCAGAACTATAAGACTTTTTGTAATAAGTTTAAAGATGATCATTTTGAAATGTTAGCAGTGCTAATATTTGATCTATTTCAGTCAAACGAGTTCAGAACAAATGTATTTAAGATTAAAATTCATATTTTTAGAAACTACAGTTCCTTCATGTGGATAAAGCAAAGTTAGGCAAATCATCACGCTTCAGAACAGAGTGTTATAATGTTCCTGGAGGTTACAGCATATTTCTGTGCAGTCAGGGAAGTGTAAATTCATGCCCCACTGAATACATATTGACTTCTTCCATAAAGGTTAACTCTATTTCAATATTGACATATTTTTTTACTTCTTCATATTAGGACTCTGAGATCATAGCCAACAAAAAATATGCTGAAATAATTCTAAAGTGAAATGCAAAAATACGTTTACAGTGTTACTTTGAGAAGGCCAAGGGCTCAAAAAGGCGGGGGAGGTAAAGGCATAAATGGGCTGGAGGCAGGGGAGCATCACGTGAAGAAATGGCTCTGCAGTGACTTTAACACACGGGAGGAAATAGGCACACATGGGACATTTCTTAAACTGATAGAGGCCATCTACGACAAACCCACAGCCCATCGAACGGAGTAAATGGAAAGCATTTTCACTCAGAACTGGAACTAGAGCCAGATGAGAATGTCCTTTCTCGCCTCTCTTATGCAACATTGTGCTGGAAGTTCTAGCAAATCAGGAGCGAGATGGATATCCCAGGTCTCCAAATAGAACCACTTTCGCTCTTTGCTAATGATATGATCTTATACTTAGAAAACCCCAGAGAATCAACAGTGCACTCCTGGAAGTGATCAAGAAACACAGTTAACATCTCAGGTTATGAAATTAATGCCCACAAGTCAGTAGCCTTCCTAGATTCCAATAACAATCAAGCCGGGAACTAAATCAAAGTCACCGTGTTCTTCTCTGTAGCTTCAGAAAAAGGAAATACCTTGGAATATACCTAACAAAGGCTGTGAAGGACCTCTCCAGATAGAACTACGTAACCCTCAGAAAAGGAACAGCAGAAGTTACAATATATCTTCAAATGACTGGACACTCCTCCCATCACAGGGTAGAAAGAAGTGCCCCCTCCTAGAACTGGCCAGACTTTGTGACTGTCTTGAAGAGGAGATGCAGTGATGACACCATGTGACTTCAGCTACAAGAGTCCGTGCAGCTCTGGTGAAACTCCATCTGGGAGTTTCATAGAAATCTGGCTATCCTGAAGGTGCCATGTGGTGAGACAGTGAAAATGGGCGAGAGAGAGAGAGAGTGACAGAGAGGACAGAAAGACAGAGAGACGCTGACCTAAGAAGCCCTGCTGTTTGACATTCTTTGTTTAGGCACCAAATATTTCCATTAAAAAAGCATCAAAGATGATTCTAGCCCCAGTTATCTTCTGACTGCAACATCAGAGACACTGAATTGTCTTGCTGAGCTAAGCTCCCAGACTTGTGAATAAAACAAAGGATTGCTATTGTTATAAGCTGCTGTTCTGGGGTGGCTTGTTACACAGTGAAGAATATTCAGAACAATGTAGCCTTTTGAATGAGCTACTAATATCACATGAATGCTTTAATATTATTAAACATGCACTCAGAATTTCCTAATTTTTCTAAACATCATTTAATGCATACTTAGGCTACCAAAGACTGATATTCAGAAAAACATCTAATATGATCCAGTGAACATACAAGAGAGATTTATTCACACATCCTATGTTTACTGAGTAGCTACTGTATGTGGGATAATATTCCATGTTCCAAGGACAAATCTCTGAAGAAGGCAACAAAGCATTTGCCCCTGTGGTCCCATGACAGATAATAAATAAGGAATATGTATAAAATAATTCCAGTAGTTATTTGATAAGAAAGACAATAAATCATGGTATAGAAATTAGAGATGGGCTAGAAATCAGAGGAGACATTTATCAGAAGGAAGTTTTGGAAAATTAACATTCCGGGCAGAAGGAATAGTAAATTTTTAAGTCCTGAGTTGTGAAGAAAAAAAAGGACAATGTTCTAAGGTACAGTGTGTATAAAAGGAGAGGCAGCTGAAATGATGGTGAGATGGAAAGTCATGAGGCATGTAACAGAGAAAGCTGGTTTGAGTCATTTTGGCTCTGGCGTGAACGTGGCAGAGATGGCTGGTCGGTGACAAGATTTCATGCCTTCGTATACCTTAGTGCACAGTGAGAATGTATTTTCCAGCCTTCAAGTCATCGAATGTGGCCATGTGTCTGTGTTCTGGCCAGCAGAATTTGATTGGAACTAAAGTGTATCTCACCATAAAAATCTCCCATGGGTGCTCCTTCAAGCTCCTTCCTGCTCCAGCTGACAAAGATGACACCAACACTCAGAGCAGCCTGATTGGATGAGACTGAGGATGGCAGAGACCTGACCAGCCTGGATCCCAGAATCCCTGCATGGAGCAGAACCCACCTTCCCCACCCCAGGCACACTAGTAACACACAATACCAGCAGCAGAATTATCAACCAGTGAATGCTCTGTGCTCATTCATGAGCAAAACCTCAAGTTTGAGTGATCCCATGTCTGGGTCTATTTATTAACTCATCCCAGCTTGAGTATCACAGTGGACAAATATCTAGAGGAGGGGCTGGAGTGGAAAGAATAACCATGAAAAGACTGCTTTAATCAACCAGGGGAGATACATGATGGTGTGAACATGGGGGAGATACATGATGGTGTGAACATTGGGGGTTACAGCGAATGTAAGAAGATACCACCAGAATTGAAGCATCATAATTTGAAGATGGAACTAGGAAAACTTGCTGATGAATCACATTCAAGAATGTCAGCTAGAAATTTGGAAAATCCCCCGAATCCTATATTTTTGTAAAATTAGATGATAGAATATATTTTTCCTGACTCACTTTTGCCTGAAAATAGAATCTGAGGAATTCCATAGTAAGTGCAAAACAGAACTCGTTCTTATGCAGAATTTTCAAAGGAAATGAAAGAAATCCCATTATATGATTCTTAGACTTTATAGAGAATTAAGAGTAAAGGCAGACCAAATTCAGAGACCACATTCAATTAAAAGGATATTTTTGGAGTATATTATCACATGCAGCCTCTTCCAAACCCAAGGTGGAGGAGAGAACCTGTCTATTATCTCAATGCTTTTGAGGACCTTTCCAAGGGACCCATGAGCTTTGAAATGTCTCCCTTGGTTCATAGCTGAACAAACTAAAGTCTATGTGGTAAGAGAAAAGAAGTGGTGCATTGAAACGTGTGAGCTCTCGGCATTTATTGGGAAGCAATTCTACCACATGCGGTGAGTATCATGGGAAAGGAACTGGCCTGGCTTAGACCCTGTTTAGTTGGCTGCCTGAAGGACAGGGAGGTCCTCAGCAGAGAGGAGATGGGGCACAGCCCAAGGTGCTCAGAAGGGGTTGCAATGAACAGACTTGGGAGGCTCCCATCACAAGAGACCTCCCCTGGATGCCTCAGATGTACATATCTCCTAGGAGAGGAATTTCCTCAGTGTCCATTAATGTGCCACATAAGAACAAGAAAGCTTTACACAGAGAGAGAAGACTCCCTAAGCCCACCCCAAGCCAGGGTGGTCAGAACCTGGCTGTGGGGCTGGGAGCATGGAGGTGGCAGGAGGGTGGAGGATGATGGATCACAGCCAGACACTGCCTGCTGCCCTTCCCACTGCAGGTCTCCAGCCCAGAGTGGACCCAAGGAGGGAACATGTCACTTTAAATTAGCTTTGGGGTCTCATTTCCATTTTAGATCATGTGTCCAAAACACTGAACTCAATGTGTTTTTGGGATTCAAATGTGCAGTAAGAATATTCAAAGAGGCCCCAGGATGCTAAGATACAGTAACATCTTGATCATGCTGTGAGGCATGACTGTTCAACACAGTAGTTTAATTCATGACAGAAGAGAAATGCGGGCATTTACGAATCCAGCAAACCACAGCAAGAAGGGACTTTAAATGGAAATGACATATCATATAACAGGATTTTAGAAAGGCCCAGAACTCAAGTCTTGCAACATGTGATCAGGAAATTAACACAAAAGTCTTTTTTAGATATATTAGGAAGCTGCCCCTCTTTTAAATTAGGAGAAATGTCACTCAGTACCTGCAATTTCTTAGAGGAGCATAAGAAAAGGCCTTGCTACTGTATTATAAATATTGCACCAATGTAGCAAATAATGGATCTCTGAATGTGAGGTCCATATTCAGATATGAGCTTGTTATCGATATAGGATCATCTAAATTATTTACTTTCAGGTATTTTTAGTTTTTAAGAAGTCAGATAAGGAGTTATGAAATATTTGTTGGATTTTATCCTCTCAGTACCTTATGTTCTGATTTTGTGTGTGGACATTCTCAAATCGGAATGGGAATTGTATGCACAAAATATCCTTATGCCTGCTCAGAAACCTAGTCTATTGATCCTGATTTAATTACAGAAAAGAATAGGAGAAAATAAATCTAGAGTTCTATTTCTGCTGTGTCCGTGACAAAGTTAATCTGAGACACTGCAGAGGTCTATACATTCAGGAGTCTTGAAAATCTTTTCTTTGATATAATAAAAAGAAAACTAATTTACTTAAACTGAATTTCTTGGCTTCTGTGGACAGAAAGCAGATGCCTCATTGTCGTAGTTTTTCTTTCCACAGTTTAATCTAGGCCCCTTTAACCAAGGCTGTTTCTCTCCTCAGGAAGATTACATGCAAACTTGGTTTTATGAATTATGTGAACGCCTCTCTTGAGAAGTCCCACCGGCAATATAATGTGATTATGCAAATGTATACTTCAGACAAATTAAAGGCATAGAAAGAAATCACAGATTGGAAAAATAAATTTTTAGGGCTTTATTTGAGGTCATTCGCGTCCGAGTTGGAAACTTTCTTTTGTAAGGACACATGACGGCGGCTGGGTAGGGTGGGGAGGAGGAATCATTGCTGAGTCGCTGCTTACTGAGTTGGTCCTCCACAGAGGTCGCCAGAGCAACACAGACATTTTATACTGAACAGTTTTCCAGGTGTATATGAATTCAGTAGCTGCACATGATCCTATTGTTGAGAACTAGATTGCACGCACCATTTGTCTCTAGTGATATACTGTTGCTGATAAAATAACGGCAGGGAATATTCTATACTGTATTCACGAGACCTCAGGGTGGGCGCTGCCATGCTCCACTAGTTCACCATCACTGTAGGAGATGGAGTAGATTATGTTATGGCTACTCGGGAAAGCAAGGATCTTTAAAAGGAAACGAAAAGTAGAGATAAAACAATTATTGGTGACAGTCGAGTTCTTGTTTCTTCTCCTTTTTTTTTTTTTAAATTTAGGTTACAGAGAGAACAGAATCTGGTTGCTCATAGAGAAAAAGCCTTTTGAGGAGATCCATTGCATCATACAGGTACGCAGAAACTCCACAGCTGACCACCTCCCTACACTGACCACCTCCTCGAGTTGACCTTATTTCCAGACGTGCTCCACACGTACCTGTCAGGGCGGCAGGCTGAGTTCCTTACGTCCACCCCCTCTCTGTGTTGACCAGTTTGTTACAGTCGTTCAGTGGTCAACTTACAGAAGTTCTACTGTATTTGAAATAGGGAGGTTGAATACTTCCATTGTGAATCCTAGCTTATAAAATTTATTTCCAGATATTTCCCGTTTCCTCTATATTTCTATCTTCCTTACAGAACTGTCACCAAACTCCTCTGAGGGGAGGAATTTCACACTGATTGTCACACTTACCCTCATCCATCCCTTACATGTGTTGAGTCTTTGCATACGGTAGTTGTCCAGTAGAAGTTTTTAAGCAAATGAAATGAAGAGCACATTTCATTGATTCTAAACTCTATCTTTATTTTAACATTTCTGCAACCAGTAGGCCTCTTTAACATTCAACAGCCTGTCCTAGCTACTATTGGCTGGGAACAAGAGTGATGACCCGACTTGGACAAAAACTTAAAATATAACATTTCTTTATAATTCTGAATTATGAAAGCTCTTGGTGACACAAAGATTATACTGAGTAGCAAACGGTCATGAGAGATGCTGGGGTGAAGACTGATTTAGAAGGTAGGCTCTGAGCAGGAAGTTTTAGGAAGAGTCCAATCAATTTATTTTGCTTTTATTTTCCTTTTTATATACGCTAATGGGTGACATGTGGCTCAGAAGAAAACCTAGGCATAAACACATTTTAAAAGCTCTTTCAATAGTAATGTATTTTTAATAATTTGGATAATTACAACCCCTTTTCACAAAATCACAAATGTTTATTCCTGATATATTCAATTATGTTTGGCTTCCCTCATAACCTGCCAAAATGAGTAAATATTAACGAGTCCTCTTGGACTTATGATGCCTCTGGAGCTACCTGTGTCTACCCCTCCACTGCTAACCCAGGACCATGCCCGGGGAAGTGAGAGGGGAGCAGCACAGCCTTCTTGCAAATTCCCCTGGCAGCCGCTTCCCTTCCCCTCAAGTAGAATGGAAACTTCTCCCCCACCCGTACAACCAGCAAGCCAGTGGAAAGTGCCCTCACTTGAATGGCATTGCTACTCTTGACTTTGACCCACATTTTATTTCAACTCATCAAATAAGCATCACCCTTTCTCTCTCTGATTGGCCATGTCTCCCCAAAATTTCTCTGTCAAAACTCCACTCAACCTTGAAGACCAAGTGAAATGTCACTAGACATTCTCTAATAACCTCAGCCATGCTGGCCATAATTCCTTGCTCTTAAATTCATACACCTTTGTTTATACTGTTAAATACCATATCATATGACTACTAATACATTTTATTTCTGCTCTCTGAAAGTGAAGTCCTTAAATATAGTGTAATTTTTTTTTTTTTTTTTTTCTGGCCAGGTCTGGGTTTGAACCTGCCACCTCCGGCATATGGGGCCAGAGCCCTACCCTTTTGAGCCACAGGTGCCGCCCCTAGTGTAATACTTTATGGAACCCCGTGTAGCCTCACATTTTAAAGACCTAGTTGTAACAGGGGTTCAATAAATGTATATGAAACATCAACTTGATACATTTAACAAAATCCTAAACTAATATAGAATCTGTTGAACTATGTCTTATGCTCTATACTTCATTTTTCATTTAATCATTTAATTAACTGGGAACATATTATAAAAAGTATACAGTAGCATCATTAAGACTATATTATGGAACAATTTAATTCAAATATAAAGCATTGTTATTAAGATTTAGGATTTTAGGTTCTACTTATGAAATGGACACTATTATTAACCATAAACCATTCTCTTTGTATTTTACATATACATGCAATATTTAAGGATACAGTTTTTTAATCAAACATTATTTGATTTTTTGATAGCCTATCTAACCCAGACATCTATGTTATAACATTCTCTGGGCAAACTTACCTCTTACAATGATGTTTGTGGACTTTTTTGCAGGGTTTCCCACATTATTATTGGCGATGCAGCTGTAAACACCAGCATCATCTGAGGTGATGGCAGGTATGGTCAAAGTGCCTCCATTCAAAACAGTCTTTTCAGGCAGAGTCCCAAAGGACCTGACCCAGGTGAGAGAAGGTGTGGGCTCCCCTCCTGTTGTAACACACACTAACGTTATGGCCTCTCCAGGATTTACAACTATAGGATCATCCACCAAGAGTTTAATTGACGGAGATGCTAAAAGACAGAAGCAGAAGAATGTGCACCTGTTTAGATTTGCTCCAACCAGAGTTCAACAGTCTGCATCATGGTCATTCATTCAAACAAAGTGAACCGCTGTTCTCTTTAGCTTAAATCATCCTGGATCACTTGAGTTTAAACAATTTAATGGCTTCCTATGTTAATTAAAGAGTATAAAAATATGCCATTACATTAAGAATTTTACACGCGAAGGGTGGGGTTAAAATTTGTTTCCCTAGATTATGGCTCTGAAATTTGAATGACAAGAGTGACTTACGTTTTAAAACAAAATACCCCTTTCTCTTTTAATGCTGGGGATCATCTTTTGTTTCTGTATACACAGCATAGCAATTTAGACCTTGTATTTTCATGGTAAAAACAGTCGCTGCTTTCATTTTTGAATGTATGTCAAGCAAGATGATGAGTTTTCTCGACCAGAACACAACCAAACAGAAAAAAGCATAGGTCATCTTTTCTCATATGATTCCTAATTTTACTATGTTTCTAATTTATATATGATTCTAATTTTTGCTCTTGAACAACAAAATTATCTGATTTTAATGCACTGCTCATACTTCATCTCTTATCTCTTGAATCACAATGGGCTGGGCAGTGAGTTCTCAGAAACGCTGCTTTAAAACATAGCAGCAAACAAACACAAGAAAACACCATCGCTGCCGTCAAATCACACCTGTGCTGCTCTAAGTTTGGGGTATAGTAAACTCCCCATGAAAATAAGTCCGTCTCAAGCTTTCAGGTTAAAAAGTACCAAGGTAAACATCCAATCAGTGGGAAATGCTATGTTATAGGCTTTTCATCAAACACTCAAAATAGAAACTACAAAAAAAAAAAAAAATAGAAAAACTATATTCACATATTGCACTTTTTTCCCTGCTTACACTGCAGGGCTACTCTAAATAATGTATCCCTAAATAAAGACGGGGAAATGCATTCTACTGACATCTGAGTTCACACATTCAGAAATATTTTATGTGATCATTAGAGCTGCATTGTATGAAATCAATCCATATTTGAAATACTCAAACCGTTCAATTCTGCTGTGTGACTTCTTTAGATACTATAGCCTACAGTTGGAGAGTGTTCTTCTCAGAATAAAAGCAAGATTTCTTGTGTGGCTCAATTAAAAAAAAAAAGGAATAAAGAAAATAATTCCATGTTAAGGGTATAGGGGGGAGACACGAGGCGCCTCTCCCTTCAGGGCCTTTTCAGACGTCATTATTGTATTATTTTAAATAATATGAAAATATTTTAAGTATCATAGAATATTAGCCCCTCTCAGGTATTGCCATTAAATGATAAAGATTTATGGCTAAACGCCTTTTGGGAAATATCCATCATGAAAATAACATGCGTGAGTTCTTCACAGATCCTGGTGGTGGCCTGTTACGGGAGTATAAGGTGAGCAGGTTCTCTATTCTCCTGATTGTTCCTGAGCTGTACAGAGCATTTTAATTCAATCAGTTCCCATCTGGTAATTTTGTTGTTGAGGTGATTGCCTTTGGGGTCTTCTTCACAAATTCTTTGTCTAGGCTGATGTCTACGAGAGTTTTTCCAAAGTTTTCCCCTAGAATTCTTACTGTTTCATGCCTTATGTTTAAGTCGATTTTCCAATGTGAACTGTGTTTTGTCAGAACCCATTGTGAATTGTTTTCTGTGAGAGGTGGGAGAGGAGACACAGACCCTTTTCTGTGTTATCCAATTTTCCCAGCACCAAATATTGAATGGGGATCCCTTTCCCAGTGTGTATTATTGTCTGTTTTGTCAAAGACCAGATAGCAATATGAGGATGGTATTAAATCTGGGTTTCCAGGTCTAATCCACCGGCCTATGTCTCTGTTTTTCTGTCAGTACCATTCTGTTTTGGTTACTATAGCCTCATAGTATCGCTTGAACTCTGGTAAGGTGATGCCTCCTAATTTGTCTTTTATGCTTAATGCTGTTTTTGCTATTCAGGGTCTCTTGGCAAGGAAAACAAATCAAAAAAATGCCATGGACAAAATACATGAACAGAAACTTTTCAAAAGAAGATAACAGCCAATAAATATGTAAAAAAATGCTCACTGTCTCTAATCCAGGGAAATGCAAATCAATACTGCAGTGAGGTGTCACTGAACTCCTGTGAGAATGGCTACTATCCAAAAAAAAATCCCCAAACAGATGCTAGTGTAGAGGTGGAGAGAAAGGAACACTTATGCACTGCTGGTGCAGACTAGTGCCACGTGTATGGAAAGTCATATGACACACTAGCATTTGATAGAGCAAACTCACTATTGGGTTTTTACCTAAAGGAAAAAAAAAGTCATTTTTATAAAAAAGACACAGACACTTGAATGTTTACTGCAGCACAATTCACAATTTCAAAGATGTAGAAACAACCCAAGTGCCCACGAATACATTAGTGTATTAACAAAGGACGGTATGTGTATACTGGGGAGTACTTCCTACTCAGCCATGAAAAGTGGTGACCAACACCTTCTATAATGACCTGGATTGCATTCTTTTAAATGAAGTGTCACAAGAATGGAAAAACAAACACCACATCTACTCACTATTAAACTGGAAGGAATCAATCAACATCCATGTTCACCGTTGGTAGTAAAACTCAATGGGAAGCAAACAGGTGGGAGGAGAGAGGAGGGGAGGGGCACGCTCATACCCAGTGGGTACAATGACACTATCCTGGTGAGGGGCGCAGTTATAACTTTGACTCAATGTACAAAAGCAATTCATGTCACTAACATTTAAGACTCCCATTATGTTCTGAAATCTTTTTTTTTTTTTTTTAAAAGAAAATAGCATGCAGAAATCACAGGAAAGAAAAAATGGTATCTCAAAGATTTAATGTTGTTAAGCGGATAGATGATGTTGCTAATTAAATATTCCAAAACTAGCTATGATAATTATTAATGTGTTATGAAGAAGTACAGGAAACCCTATAGCCCAACATGAAGTAAATAGCATCATCTTACAAAAGCATTTGGTTAAAACATAATTATAGAGATACCAACATGTACATATTTACAAAGGTTAATTTGTTTTATATCACATTTTAGTCCAATTAAAAGGCCCCAGGCCTAAAGATGACTAATAGCACATATTTTGATGATAGGAACACACAGTGGAGGAATTCCGTCAAGAAATATTGCCCCTAAATTTGATTCGAGTGAGGATGCATTGTCTCTCTTGGACATTATTTAAGGAAAAAAGTTCAAGAAAATTTCAAAGCTCAGTTAGGACCACATGTATAACAGTAGGATTGCTGTTTCAATTATCATGCATTGTGGAACTACGTTCACAGTCTTATTAAAAATTTTCTCCTTTTTCAAATTTCAGTTGAAAACAGTGTTGTCCACATTAGTTTTACTGTTAATGAGATTTATTTTCTCTAATTATACTTGAAATTAAAAATAGCCCACAGAGACCACAAAAGACTAACAATTTCAAGACTTTAGGAATATTCAGATGTATTTTAGTACCAAAATTTTCAGCCTTAAATTCTCCCTCAAAATAGTTAAAATCATTGTTATATTTGTTCTAGCATCTGAATTTCAGTTCCTCCCATATTAGTTTTTTTAAACGATAAAGCTTTGGTTAAGAACCATTGAGACATTAGGATTTAGCAAGCTTAAATATAAATTATGCCCTAGAGAAAAAAAAATAGGAAAAACATCAAAATATTTTTGAATATTATTAAAAATATTTTAAATAAAACGTTTCCTATTGGATGGATCATTTGCTAATTGGGGGGTATATTAAGGATAATGTGAAATGCTCTAGGTTAGTCACTTCCTTCTGAGAGGCTTCCAAGCCCCACATTTTCCACTTTCGTATCACACTGTGTAGTATCAGCCAGGCTGACACTATGGCCGTCCAGCCAGACGTAAAGCATCGTGGTTGCATTCCGTGAAGTCCACAGTAAGGGTAAGTGGTTCTGGAGAAAGACACCTGACTCTGCCATTTAATACACTGTGTGAACTTGGGCACAATCTTTCTTTTCTCAGTGCCTCCATTGCCCTTTGATAAAAAGAGGAAAACAATTATAACTATCTAATAGTTATAAGGAGGAGACTTAACATGTGTAAAGTCCTTGCAATCCTAGCTAATATAAAATATGCACTGAATAGGTATTTTCTTTTGTCATTGTTTATATTACCATCATAGCCTGACCCACGGCTTGGACCCATTTAGTAAGTGGGTGCTTACTAAATATTGGTAAGGGAAACTTAGTAAATGAGTGAGGATAAAATATATGGTTACTATAACATGCAATTATCCTGATGGTGTATGGTAGAAATATTTTAAGATCGTTTTGATTTTAAAACATTTTAGATATATCTGTACACTTTGAAAATATATAATTATTTTATAATATTAATACTTGTATACTGAAACTATTTTTTTCACTATTCAGAACGTTCATGGACAAAAGATACCATATTTATTGTATCACCTACCATGAAGGTAAATGCTGTTTTTTCACAGTGTCCTAAAACTCCCAACATGCTGAGTCCCTCCATTATAAGCTGCTTCTTCTCCACTTATGTAGGTATATGGGACATGAAGGATGACCAAGCTCAATGTACTGGGTGAATTGCCCTATTGCTGTGCAAGCTTAAACATGGAAGGCCAGACAGCACATGCATTTCTTTATGACATGAGAAAAGCTCTCTGTTCTGAAATAATTACAAAGCCTCAATGTCCATTCATTCTTCACAGTAACATATGAGACAGATTTTTAAATTCAGCTCATTTATAAGTAATAAAAAATTCTAACGTAATGGATCAAATGGGACAAGAAGAGCACTGCATGGGGCAGCATGAAATTTGTATTTGGAATGCTTACCAAACTAAAAGGAAAATTTAGAAAAAGGTGACATACATAAAGGGAACAAAGGAAATCCTTTCAATTAGGTAAAACATTTACAAAATCATAGACTGTTTTAACAATGTTTACAGTTATTGTCAAAACATGGCCCAAATTACATAAAAGTAATTTTACTCAATCGCCAGCTGTAAACGTTCTCTGTGTACACTGCGCTTAAAAATAGCTGTGGTACCAGGCCGTCTTTCAGGCTGGTGTTCCACCAGCATTTAATGATGGAAGGCAGAGGTCACCACAGCAATTGTCACAGAAACGGGACTCTCCTGTTCAAAATCAGCATACCAGCACTCTAGAATGCTGGATGTGTTCTGTGGGAATACTAGAAAGATGGGTGCATGGATGGATGGACAGGTGGATGGACAGATGGACAGACAGACGTTATTGGTCCTGGGAGAGAAAGGATGAGGGAGAATGATGGGGAAGAAAGAGAAGTGGAGAGGAAGGGAGGTCAGGGGAGAGCAAAATATGTGGTTTCTATTTTATAAAATCATAAACTTTTAGAGAACTTTAGTCACTGCAACATAGGGAGTAAATCTATTAGAAAACATCTCTGAGAAAGGGAATTCTTCTCATATTCCCTTCAGCACCTCTTTTGGCACAGAAAAAGAAGTTTCCTTGGACTGAGTAACAAATACTTCAGTGGGTCCCAGAGAGGGACAACTGGCCTCTTGATGTCCTCACCAAATCCCAAATGTTTGGATATTCAGGAGCAGGAAGGATCTGTGTCGCCCTTTCCATTTGAGATCACTGAGCATGACTGTCTAGACAGACAAGGGTATAGTTCCAGGATGGAAAAGAATCCCTGTCCCAGGGAAACAGCTCCTGGCTCCCATGGTGGAATGGCAAGAGCTGCTGACCAGTCAGAACCTAGTGTCGGGACAACAGCAGTGAGAGAGGTCTCAGGAAATATGTGCCATCCAAAGGTTCAGATCATAAGCTCCAGGCCTTGGCACAACAGAACTTACACAAATGGAAACTCCAAATGGACAGAGACAAAAGTTCTGAAATTATGGCAGCATAGGGGGTTGAAAGTGAAGTGAAATTGAATTATGAAATAATAAAGAAAGATATATTTCTTTCAAACCTGAGTTTGTATACTGGGATTCATGCCCACTAGGAATTTTAGTGAAACAGTTCCTCATAAGATCTTCTGGATGTGTGATGCAAAGATTTAATTTGGCCTTAATTGACAGTACATGGTGTTGGAACAGAACACAATTCCAGCCGAGGCCAATGACTTTGTGAGGGTTTTGAAAATAAACATGATTTTAAAAACCTGAAAACAAACTACAGTGTTAACCATCTTATATTCTTATGGACTTTGGCCCTCTATAGACCTGGGGCTTTTAATTCTACAAAAAGGAGGCTAGATGTCCATCTAGACTTTGATTAAATTGATATGAACCAGTTGACTACTCATAAACTAGCCATTGCTTTGAATTAGAGGTATTCAAACTCAATTTAGAGGCTTTTTCTGTTCGGAACGGAAGTAATCTGAAAATTATAAAGTAACTTAATAAGTAAGGAAGATCGTTAAGAATGAGAAACATAAAAAAATAAAGTTAACTCCAATTTAAGAAATGTTCATCCAGGATATTATTTGCATAGTTGAATCCTCCCCAAAGCAGGCTATGACCCAGCTACTCATTTGGGCTGGGATCACAGGAAACATATTTAAGGAGCCAAGAAGAGTGACAGGGAAGGAAGCAAAGCCAGTAGAGGGGCACTAATAGCAAGTTATCACTGTGGTCAACGCCATGCTGCTGGGAACCCCCCAAGAGACCGAGTAGCTGGTGCTGAGAACTCTCTCTGAAGAACAAGGCGATCAGCCAGAGAGTTTATCCACCAACTCCCGTCCCTCATTAAATGAGGATTATTCTGTGTGCCACAACTTCCCAATCTCATGCTCTGGCTGAACATGTTCCTTCATTCAGAGAAAGTCCTCAGACAGACGGATATAGAACACGGAATCCAGAAAAATGGCAGCCACCTCTAGATCAGAGTAGGAGGAAAGGGCCAGCCACTCACCATGTCTCCAGGACACTGTTTCCAATAAATTCAATAATCATCAGCTACACAGAAACAATGTGAGAAAGATTAAAAAACAAAAGAAAAACAGGAAGGGATGGGGAGTACATGGTGGCCCTCTTATTCAGATGGATACGGTACAACATAAAATGCATGAGAGCACAGTATGGAGTAGAGATGGCAAGTTAAATATACCATTCACTTTCTACTTCTGTTCCACAATCCTACATTTCTAAAATCATCAAATGTTTAATGGATGCTGTATAAACCCGGTCTAGCTTGGGTGTGGAGAGGCATCCTAACTCCCACTGACAGACCCCAGGCGGAGAAAAATGCTTCCCTTAGAGGAACTCGCCATTTCACTGGGAGAAGGTATCACTACGTTTTTACACATTTCATTGTAATCCATTTCAACATGTATTAATATTGCACTGAAATAGAAGTAGCAGCGAACATTTGAGAAAATAAAGATGAGAAAATATATTAGAAGTTGATTTGAAAAATGAAAATAGCACACCCATTTAGTTGGGGTTATTATTCAAATGCTATCATTCACGCACTGATTGATTTCCACAAAGCTCAAGAATGACATCATACTGGAAAATTCTATTTAAAATGATGCCCCAGGATATGGCAATATTTGAAATAGTTTTTATAAATCATTTTTTAATGCAGGAGAGAACTTTTGCTACAAATATTGAAGCCCAACATGCAGTTTTCATTATTTTAGAATGTGTAGGGGAAGTATTTTTGGATGTGATTAAGAAGGACAGAATGCTCCTTCACTGAAAACTGCATTGAACTCTTTTTCAAGAGACCTAATTCATAGGACCATGAGTCCTACAGCGGAGATTCCCTGGATGGGTTTTTTTTTTGCCTGGCATAGCATCTATCTGTTGTTATTATTACTGTCAGTGAACGAATGCCTTTAGGCATGGTTTGTTCTCCCTAGTATAAGACACTCTCTCTATTCATTTATTCAATATGTCTGTCTAGAACATCTACTGTGTATCAAGCTCTGGAATAGTCACCTGTGATATATCAGCAAAGAATACAGCAACAGAATCCTCAGCTTGACAAGAAGGAACCAGCCCTCTCGCTGTCTTCACAGAATTTATAGGTTCACATCACCTGCACCGTCTCTGAAGTCATGCAGATCTGTGATCCTTGACCGAGACATCTATGTCGTCAGAGAGAGTAACTAAAGAAAGCTGCCCAAAGATTTATTTTTCAGTGAACTGAGACTTTAGAAAATACGAAAAGTGACACAGTTGAATCTATCACTGAACAAGATAAAGAAAAGAGTTGGAAATACAGTTTGTGTTCTAAGGAGAGCAAAAGTTGACAGAGCAAAGGAGATTAGCATAGTCCATGAGCTCTTCTAATAGTTGGGGATCTAATGCCTAACAGCTTGAAAGGTTATCACAAACACTGGAACGACACCTCGAAGAAAATCTGTAGCACCAGCCATCTCCTGCCTTGGGGCAACAGTCACTGTCCTTTCCAGCAGGTGAGGTCTGGGCAATCTTGTTCTCATTTAAGTTTATAAGAAACTGAGCACTCATCTTCAGGAACAGACTCCTGGAGGGCCATCACTCACAAAGGGTAAGTCCAAGCTGAGCACTTCCAACTAAGAGATGTGCCGTCCATAACATCTTCTTGTTCTCAATGGAGAACACCAGAATTTTAAGAGTAGTACTAGACCATAAAGATATCTTAATCACAAGACCAGCAAATCATGAACTTCTATTTCTTCTGCCTAAAACTCACTCCCAGTAAAGGAGTCACCAGGTAATCTACCATTCTCAAATAATAATGTAAACTCTCAATCAAAATCTCCACCTTTTATCCAGGTCAGCTGAGTTGCTTCCTCTTTTATATGAGCATAGATTTTCCTGTAATAACCCCTCCATTAAAACAGCTGCCTTTACTCTTTCACTGTGAGAATAGGACATCAGGGTGAAAAAGTTAGTATTTCTCTCCTTTGTGCCACCAGTACTCAACTGAGGATGAGACAAGGAATTTGGAGCTCAATAAAGTCCTAGTGAATAAAAAAATGTTTAGTTAAAAAATTAATGAATAGAAACTCCATCTGAACCTGCCCCAACTATTCATCATAAATCTAATTAAAAAAACCAGTGTGTTAGAATATGATGGATGACTCAGGATTTCATGAACCATTTATTGAAAAAATCCCACCTAGGAACCTGACAATTCTTTGTTATCCAATCCATTCAGACTTAACTATGTTTTATATTACCAACAAGGAGATTACCCATCCAAAATTATTGTGCTACTCATAAAAGTCAATATAGCATATTATTTACACTCCTTTCTAATTAGTTCTTTGTTCTGTTCCACTGCTGAACACTACTATTAATAAACCAGGTAATTAAGCCAAACTGCAACTCTAGAACCAAAATAAAGGGCACATGCCCTTTTCCATAATAGGACCAATCTGTAGACAATTCAATATAAATTTATTGGATCAGTCAAGGTTTACAGCTCTTTTGTGAGAGGGATATATGACAGCAGAGCAGACAGAGGGGCCACCTGGAAGACCTCCAGCTGGGGCGTTGATCTCACAGCTCCGCTTTTCATTTTTTTCATTTTGTAGTGTAAGAGGAGGTATGCTGCGACTGGAAAAGAGATTTTGCTTGATGAATATTAGGGGTTTTTTTTGCATTATCCATCCTGGGGGTACCTCATTTCAGTCTCATTCTGAACCTCTTTGTGATTCTGTCACTTCATTTTTTTTTTTTTTGAGACAGAGCCTCAAGCTATCCCCCCAGGTAGAGTGCCATGGCATCACAGCTCATAGCAACCTCCAATTCCTGGGCTCAAGCGAGTCTCCTGCCTCTGCCTCCCAAGTAGCTGGGACCATAGGCGCCCCCCACAATGCCCGGCCATTTTTTGGTTGCAGCCATCATTGTTGTTTGGCGGGCCCGGGCTGGGGATCCGAACC
>CAUYQV010100769.1:0-34042 GCA_963574575.1 Galagoides demidoff
GTGGTCCCAGCTACTTGGGAGGCGGAGGCAGGAGACTCGCTTGAGCCCAGGAGTTGGAGGTTGCTATGAGCTGTGATGCCATGGCACTCTACCCAGGGGGACAGCTTGAGGCTCCGTCTCAAAAAAAAAAAAAAAAAAAACATTAAGGGGGATGGTGACTGTGGCTCAGTGAGTAGGGCACTGGCCCCATATACCGGAGCTGGTAGGTTCAAACCCGACCCCTGCCAAAAACTGCAAGCAAACAAACAAAAAAAAAACCATTAAGAGGGGTGGCACATGTAGCTCAGTGGGTGGGGTGCTGGCCCCATATTCTGAGGATGGTGGGTTCAAGTCCAGCCCCGGCCAAATTGCAACAAAAAAGGGCCCGGGTGTTGTGGTGGGTGTCTGCGGTCCTGGCTGCTCTGGAGGCTGGGGCAGGAGAATTGCCTAGGCCCAGTTTACTGTGAGCTGTGTGACACCACGGCACTCTACCGAGGGCAATAAAGTGATACTCTGTCTCTAAAAATAAATAAATAAATAAATAAAAACACTAAAGGGATCTATTATCAACATTAGCAAAATCTGACAACAGATACTCAGCCAAGTAAAGTAATGAACTATCAAAACATAGGTTGTTTCTGTCATCAAAGGGCAATTTCAAACTAAGGTATGAATGTGAAATGTTAATTCATTTTATAAGTACAGGCACTAGAAAACTGCAGTGTTTATACTTGACATGTCTATATTTGATTTTCAGATGTAATTTATGCACTCATCGAAATCCTGCCCACACGTTACTAGTAGATGCTGTGAACAAGCTGCAATCTACACTGTATCAATTTGTAATTGCCCCCATCCACTCACTGCATTAATTGGACAAATAATAAATCTTACCCAATTAGTCCATTTGTTGTAATTAATATACCTAATTCATCATAAGTGAAGAAAACAGGCAAAATTACTACTTTACATTACTTTTTCTTTGCAAGTCAAGTGAAAGGTACTGAGAGTATATTTAGAGTCCTCAAATGAACCTTTTTAAAAAAGAAACACATTTAACTTGGTGAAATGACTTCCATTTAAAGTTCAACTCAAGAATTAGCTTAAACTCAACTTGGAACAAACAAGTTTTAAAAGAGTTATGTTACTTAAAACTGTAATCCTTAAGTATGTGAAAGTAACATATTGTAAGCTTTTGATAACTTGGGCTAGTCATTACTTTCTGTTTAAGAAGTTGGACATCTTTTTTTTAAAAAACTGAATTCACTGAGTTAATTTTTTGTTGCAGTTGTCACTGCTATTTTTCAGAATTCAGCTATGCTGGACTGATCAATACTTAGCCAAGCCTTGGATCCTTAGTCCATACATTCATCAGCATAGCTGAATTTGTATAAGATATATATTTTTTCCAAATATTAACATCTCTACAATCAGACTGATTTAATAACTAAAGACATACAACAGTTTTAACTGGCAATATTTTTTTCTCTTTCTGATACATAAAATAAAGTCTCACAATCAATTAGATTCAATGCAATAGGTACAACTTTTGGCTAATGGTAAACCATATTTGTATGTTTCATGCAAAGGTAAAATTTTTTAAATTGGAACTACAAATCATATTTGGAATTCATAATAATTAGCGATGATATATAAAGTCTTTGTGAAAACAGGTATGATCCAAAGTTTCACTTAGAATGCAGGAAAACCGGTAAGACATGTTATCTGCCTGACTTTGAGAAATTATAGAGCTTATGTCCATTAATGGCATATAATTAATGTTCAGAAAATTATAATAAACTTATACTATGCATTTTTCCAACTGCTTTTTCATTTATTATATGCCTAGAAATAATTATTTATTATTAATACAGGTATCTTTTATTCCGGCAGATATTATTTCAAAATAACTATCATTTAAAAAAACTTGTAAACAGGGCCTTGTATATAACTTTATTAACACATACTTTAAAGTAACAATTTCTAAGAATATAGTTTATTTTTCTTCCAGGTTACTCTTATTACCTTTCCTGTAGATTTTACTATAGAAAAGGAGATATCTCTCTAAAGACATACATGTTAACATACATGCTAGTTTGGTTTAAAAATGGGTGTAGTGGCCCAAGCCTATAATCCCAGCACTCCGGGAGGCTGAGGTGGGTGGATTGCCAGAGCTCACAGGTTCAAGACCAACCTGAGCCAGAGGGAGACCTCGTCTCTAAAAATAGCTGGGCACTGTGGCAGGCACCTTGTAGTCCCAGCTACTTGGGAGGCTAAGACAAGAGAATCGCTTGAGCTCAAGAGTTTGAGGTCGCTGTGAGCTATGATGCCATGACACTCTACCGCATGGCACTCTACCTGGGGGGAACAAAGTGAGACTCTGTTTCAACAACAACAAAAAATGCATGCATACACATATACATGTATGTACGATAGCAGATAACTAATAAATGTTATTCTTCCTTTTTGGAGGTTCAAAAGACAAGAGCAAACAAAAGCACAAAATAATTTTGAGATCTAATTTAATAGTTTATTGTTTTTCTTCATAAAATGACTTAGACTTGATTTCTACTAGAATAAATATATCCAAATTTAGATATTTTCTGCTCTAACTAAAGAGAAAAGCTGATAACTACCATTCCTGCAATGAATAGAAAGAATGACAAACAATGTAAAAGGAAAGAATTCAAGTTTAATGTGAAGAGTGATGATTGATTAAATTTATAGAGCTATGAGAATACTTTTAAGCACTAAAAGCTTTTGACATATGGTCAATTAGATAATCAGTAACATAAAGAACCAAATTCTGATAACATGGAAACATAATTTAAGTGTCAAAGTAATAAATCATAAATTTAAGAATGCTTCAATAAAATCATGCGAAATCCTACTACATAATATCTAAAACCAAACAGAACTATAAGAAATTGGAGATCTTAGAATAAACTTTACTAATTTACTTTAAAATCTAATTACTATCACTAAACCATCAGTTTTGTCCCTGTGGTTTTATGAATGAATTAGCTTGTCATTTTTGTTTTTAATTCAACAAATCAAATTCAACCATTTGATATCACTTAATATTTAATTATCTTTCTATTCATTCATTTCATAAAATTTATTCCATTCCATTCATGAAACATCTATTATATACCTACTATTACCAAAGAATACCTTCTATTTTACGTGAAAGACAACATTTTATTTATTTATTTCTTTATTTGAGACAGAGTCTCAATCTGTTGCCCTGGGTAGAGTGCTGTAGCATCATCATAGCTCACAGCAACCTCAGTCTCTTGATTTCAAAAGATCTTCTTGCCTCAGCCTCCCAAGTACCTGAGACTACAGATGCCCACCACGATGCCTGACTATTTTCCTATTTTTCTTGAGACAGAGTCTCGCTCTGCTGTGCCAGGCTAGAGTACTATAGCATCTTAGCAACCTCAAACTCCTGGATTCAGGTGATTCTCCAGCCTTAGCCTCCCAAGTAGCTGATATTACAGGTACCTGCCATAATGCCCAGCTAATTTTTCTATTTTAGTAGAGACAGGGTCTGGCTCTTGTTCAGGCTGGTCTCCAACTCCTGAGCTCAAGCAATCCACCTGGCTGGGCCTCCCAGAGTGTCAGGATTACAGGCATCAACCACTACACCCAGTCTTAGTTTTTCTATTTTTTAGTAGAAATGGCATCTCACTCTTGCTCAGGCTGGTCTTGAACTTCTGAAATCAAATGATCCACCCACCTTGGTCTCCCAGAGTGCTGGGATTATAAACAGAATTTTAGAAGCTCACTGCCAAAATAATGAAAAACATCAAAGTAGAAAAAGGTTGTGAGTGGTGCCTATGGCTCAAAGGAGTAGGGCGCTGGCCCCAAATGCGGGAGGTTGCGGGTTCAAACCCAGCCCTGGCCAAAAATTGCAAAAAAAAAAGGAAGAAGAAGAGAAAGGTTGTTTTCCAGTCTTCACCCTTCATTTTGTATTTCCCATTTCCATTTCAATTCACACCCTGGTATGTAACCATAAGCAAAGTTCTCAAACTCCAGGCACATTTCAGATGAAATTAACTTATCCTAAATGTTACTTTTGATAAACTGGTTAAGTGTAGGCATGCTCATGTCAAAGTATTATTCTCCTTAACAAGTAGCAACTGTGGTTTTCTCTTTGATTTTTAAACGCTTTTATTTAGGAAGGGACCCTTAATAGAAGAATCTAAGTAGCTAAATGGGTATAGGCTTAAAGGAAAGGATGAGGCTCTTTGGCCTTAGCTTTTCCCTAAAATAGCTATTAACTATTATATTTTCAGAAAATAATTAATGGCTAACATTTACTGAGCACTAAGCATGTTCAAGGTATTGTTTTATATGTCTTAAATGTTATTAACTGACTTAATCCTCAACACTGTCAGGCAAGCACTACCATCACCCCCATTTTACATATGAGAAACCTAAAGCTAAAGGTTAAGTATTTTGTCTGTGGCCACCACTGACTGTAAGTGATGAAAGATAGGATGGATCTGAACAAATGCAACTGGCTCCAGAGCCACACAGAATTTAACGGTGTTATCATACTGCATACCCAACCTAACTCACCGAATTGTAAAAATTAAACGAGAATACATGAAAGTGCTCTGAGACGTTCTATTCTTTGCACTGAAAAAAAAAAAAATCTATCCAAGGCACAAATAATGCTAAGTTTTGAAGCACATCAGGAGGCAGAGGCAGGATTATTTCTTTTTCAAATTAGTCTTCCTAGATTATAGCAAATCATATCTATAGCTTAAACAAACAACAACCCTGGCTAGCATGAATCATAAATTGTTGCTTACAAATTTTAGTTACTTTTTAAATTTGCTATTTTACAGTGCTAGTGGTTAAGTTGCATTATACAGTTCTTTCCAAATTAACTGATATAATAATTTGATGTGAACAGCCCAATTCTGCTAAAATTAATAGTAAAATAAGATTTTTTAAAGTAAATATTTAATATATCATAAAGTGCTGCTACTTAAATTTAAATGATAATTTTTCACACAAAATTTAAAACTCAGCAAATTCAAAATTACAAAGTATGTATTGTGGCTTATGGGGAGGCACGGTAATAAAGTACCTCAATTGGCTAACACTGGAACTCTGCACTGCCTGTGAATTTCATTTATTCCAATTAGGACTTTCCCCCTCACATGGTGTAATTTTTGTCTTTGACTGACATGGACAATCAAGATACTATTTACTGCAACAGCTAAATAACCCATAAGCAAGCTTCAATTCTACTTACCTACTTGCCACTTATAAATTCCTCAACTTTTCGTTTCTAGCAATTGTTCAATATATTTCACTGTGTATTTAGCCAAAACAGGAAAAATATCATTTCCAATACAATTCTTATTTATTCTGTTTTGTAGAGACTGTACCTCTTATAAAAAAAAATCACTAACTGATCATATTAATTCACATTTTCTAAAAATCTATGTTTCTAATTTAATTATTTCTAATTTTACCTTACGTACAATGTGGTGTCTTTGCCTCTAGCTTTGCCCTCCCAAATGTAAAGCAGATAATAGTTATTATAACTTTTGAGATTTACCAATTTCCTCTTGATTTATGCATTGTTTCTCAAAATGCTACCTTTTATCACTGAATAAGTTAAAAATGGAAAACCTTTATTATATTTACTTTTAGTACCAGGAAAAATTAAATATGATACTTCCAAAATTAAAACTAGATACACTTTTGGAAAAATAAGTTACTCTCATACCAAATGCCTTTAAAAAAAATAAAAGGAGTAGAAATCTAACTTTCAGATTTTACTTTACCTTGACTGCAAATAAAATGCAAAATCAATATTACTTATTGATCTATTACAGCGAGAAATCACATATTATTTATGGTTTAGAGTGAATGGCATCAGGACCAAACTAAGTAATTTGGTGGTTGCATTTAAAATGCTAAGAATTTATGTAGTTTATAAAATTGTTTTAATTCTAAATATCTATACAATGTTAACAATAATTTCTTAAGCAAATAAAGGCTTTCAAAAGGGGATTCCTTCTTTATTATGCATTTTTGAGCAAAAAAGAGAAACCTTAGATTAAGCGTTTTTGTAAAACTCCACGTAAAAGCCTTCAAAAATGACCTTTTCTAAATTATGTTGACTTAAGATTATGTAAAACAAATGCACAGATAAAGCAAATAATAATACTTAGCATTTTATTTGCTGAAAATGTATTAGATAAGCAGTCAAATGAAAATACATAGGATTAATGTATCCTTCTAGAACAATTCTCTGTCCTTATAATTCTCTTGGAGCATTAATCCTCACCTGGCCTGTTTATTACATAAAGTAAATCAGAGTCTGAATGAAAGCAAATCAGTATGAGCGGGGAGCTGCTTATTGTTTATTTGGCCTTAGTTTCCCTAGTCCAAAGTTGTGGGTTTGTAATACTATATTTCATGTTTCCAAACTATGAGGTGCCCAGTGAAGCACAACTAAGAGGTAAAGAATCTTACAAAGAATTTCAACGCACGTGTTGTAAAGAAGGTAAATTTGAAACTGGCCCAGCAATATAGACTTTATTTTGTTTGTCTTTTTCCTTTTTCCTTTTCATATACTCAAACATTTTCCTATTTCAAACACCCTTTACTAATATTAATGTACAAAACCTACATTCAAAGAACAATAAAATTCAGGAAACCCTTGAATATTATCTAATTCATTCAAAAAGAAAATAAGGTACACCTGGTATAGAGCAATTTAAAACTAATATGGAAATAAACATATCACCACACTGAAAAGTAGACAGACAGGTTGCATTTCAAGAAAAAATGGAAAAGAATTACATTTAATTCTTAACCTACTTACCCAATTTTTGTCTTCTCCTTTAACTTGGAGCAGGTTTTTGTTTTTTTGCTGTCTTTGTCCCTTGGCTTAGATTTCATCCTTCTCCCTTTCTTTTCCTCTTTTCCTTCAACTGAAGCACTAGGAAAGTTTTCAGGGCTCATTACTCGTGGAATATTGCGTTCCCCACGCTCCTTTGCTTTCGCTATGGCCTCTGATATTATACGATTAGCCTTTTCTTGCTTGCTTTCTGATTCCACCTTTTTTCTCTGCTTCTTCTCAGACATGACCCTCACCTGGGTATTCTGCAACTTAGAGTATGTCCCAGAACCATCACTCTTCTTGGAAGATGGAGGCTAGAGAGATGAAAATATTTTTTTATAGAATATACCAAGGCATGTCTAAAACAACTAATATAAATATATAAAATTTTAAAATTAAGCTTAAATAGAAAAGTAAAATTACAGGATCAAATATGTTCATGTGAGTGCTACATACAGATTTAAAATTTAGACATTTTGCTTATGTTGAAATTAGTATAAACAGCTCAACTGCTACATTCAAAAATGAGGGTTAAAGGATAATACAGATTCATTGATAT
Organism: Galagoides demidoff; assembly: GCA_963574575.1. Lineage (NCBI taxonomy): Eukaryota > Metazoa > Chordata > Mammalia > Primates > Galagidae > Galagoides > Galagoides demidoff. Next base: position 7,413 of record CAUYQV010100769.1, read on the forward strand.
TTTCACAGCATTCTTGGTTAGTTGATTCAAATTTTGTCCTGTAAATATAATTGATTCAAATTTTATCCTGTAAATATTCTGTGTATGTGGAAGACAAGTCTTTCCTTTGCTCTCCACTCCAAAACTCTGAACATTTTAAATACATTTAAAACTAATTTTAATTTAGGTTGACTACTCCTTACAGTTTATTATGAATTTTAAAAAAATAAATCCTCTCCTTTAAGACTAGAACGTGAAATCATTTAAACCATTTTAATGCAGCAACACAGCTAGTTAGTAAACAGACATTCCATACTTAAATTAGAGAAAGTTTTAGTTTTCCCATGAAAGAGTTAAATGTGAAATTTTTTGCTTCTTTTATATTGTAATTATTTTGCTCAAGCAATTCGGGAAAGAAACAAGTTTTACAGTTTTACATTAAAATTATTAATATTTTAGCAATATCACAGGAAGCAGATCAAGAGCATTTTAAAAAGAATTTCCTCTTCAAACACGCATTCATCTACATTACTTAGGTCACAGTTTTGTTATATTCTTACCCGTAAACATGCCTCTGACTATAGCAAAGGAAAAAACCATCAGGAATTTCCAAACACATTTTCATGCGGATTCCAGTGTGCTTCACTGGCAATCTTTTCTATACCTGCCTCATCAAAGGTTTCATAGCAGTGCTGCAGCACTGGGAAAGGAAGGAGGGTTGAGAATCGTTCACTAAAATGCCACCTTAAGGCCTACAGGCTATAACAAATAACCAAGACTCGAGAAAACAGCAACAAGCTCAAGATGGCGATGCAGTGCGGCTCCCGCAGCAGCAGCCAGTAATAAGGAAGGTTATTCAATCCCATTAGCCTTTTAGCCCAAAGAACCCCTCCTCCTCCCACTCATTCAGGCTTTCACTTACCCTTCCTCTTGGCCTCTTCACTGAAGACATTTTTGGCGTCAGACAAAGGCTTGCCCTCTGCTTTTTCACCACCCCAGGCAGTGCTCAAGAAAAAAGCATTGAAAGATTCCTAAATGGCCTATTTAGCAAGCTGCAACCAAGAGATGCACAACCCTCCACAAATACACATTTTGATTTATCAACACATTTCTGCCTTGGCAAGTTTATATCTACTGTTCATCCTATCTAGGTATGAAAAAAGGCTGTAAACACTCCTAAAAAGCGGAGTTTCTTCAATAGCTGAAAGCAGATAGCCAGATTCCAACAAAGCACAGAAAGAAATGAATGCACAAAGCATCAAAATGCATCAGCATGAATATTAGAGATGTCGTTAAAAATACTGACTCCTTCTGCGGAAGTAGGCCAGCAGATGGTGCTACCAGTTATTATTCCATTAGACTCTGCAATTTAACCCCCAATGGACTGTTCTTCCCTCCATGTAACATATTAACTCTCACTCTGCCATTTCCCGCAGTAAAGTTTTTAAAAATATACATTAAAAAAATCAGATTTTAAAAAATGTATCTCAAAAGTAAAACTGGTGAAAGGGCATTATGTGGCTATCAATATTTAAAAAGAAAAGCCAATCTGATTTCTACTGAAATAAAATACTTTTCTCCATGGTACTCTAAAATACTTAAAATGTAAAAATAGCTGAAGATGAGTAAAGAGTTAAAAGAGCAAGTCGTGCAAATGAACACATAACAAGTGACTTCTCTTTAAGAAATCAGATAAGGTCTCGTGATTTTTCTCACAAAAAACTCACAGTGTGATATTGAAAATAGAGAAATGAAGTTATTTTCATTTAAATTCTAAAAATTAAGGCTTAAAGCATAAGATTTTGAAATGAACAAATGAGAGCTATTTTTAGAGAATTATTAACCACATTAAAATTTTTTTATTCTCTTAACCTAAATGAATATGTTAATTTATTTTCCTAACATAGAAAACTCAAAAAACCTACCTGACCTTTACTCTCACATTCTATTTTAACTGAACTGCTGAGCTTTTCAGATAAAACTTTAGGTTTAGTCTCTTGCTAAAGATACGTAGCAAGACCACTGTTATTTTTGACCATCAGTACAACTTTTCTTTCTATAAAAAACTGACGGTATTTTAATCAGCAATGTCCTCAAATAAAATTTCACTACTTTAAAATTTAATTAATTAATGCCATTTTTTCAGGTGCTGTTGGCTAGTCATCCGGTATCACTAACAAAGAACATCAGTTTTTTTTGCTTTTTTTTCTTTTAGGTACCAAAAGCCTTGAAATAGAACAACACTATCTGAACAGTGTTATAGAAAGACCAATCTGAACAGAGGCCCTGTAAGAGCAAGAAAAGGATCTTACTGACTGGAACAGTCATTGGTGTAAAAAACAGTAACAAGAATAGAAGCTAACACTGAGTGTGTACTATCTGCCAGGCATTATTCTCGGCATTCTGTGTGTAATAACTGACTTAGTCCTGAATGATAATGGGTAATGATGATAACGGACACAAGGAGGGTGGCCCATGGGAGAGATACTCTTATAGCAGCATCACAAAATGATAGAAAGGAGCTGAGAGACTAGACAATTTCAAAACTGTTAAGGATTAACAACAGAAACCAAAATGTAGTGATTACATAGGCAGGCGCTATTCCTTATATTTCATATATATAGACTCAATCTTCAAAACAACCCTGCTGGATATATGCTACTGTTACTCTCACTTGATAGTTGAGGATACTGAAGCATGGCGAAGTGACCTGCCCAAAATCACACGGCTACTGAATGGTGGGGCAGGGATTAAAAGACAGGAAGGCCTCAGTATGGAGACCATGCTCTTCACCTCCATCTTTTATCACATTTGGTTCAAACATCATAATTTACAGAGAATTATTTGAATACAAAAGAAAGTTAAGTGACTTTCTCAAAATTTCAGAGATACTAGCAATAATGCTAGGATGAAATTTGGGGGGGGGGGTTTGACTGCTGTTTCAAAGATGTAGAAATCAACTAGATACAACTGGAGCAGGATTGTGGAGTAGGAAGCGCCAGTACTTGGTTTCTAGACCAAGAGAAGGTAAAAAGAAATAGGAAACCTAGCTGAGAAAGAGTGCGTATGATAAGTTTAATTCATTTCATACTAAATTTGAAATGGAGAGCTCTAGCAATTGGAAATTAAGGACTGGATCCTCAGAGAGAGAGGTCAGGGCTGGAATATAAGATGTGAATTCCCCCGCTATTCTCTTTCATTTCTCTTAATTCACTGACACTGTCCCTTCACAGAACCTAGGAGGAATGTCTAAATATATAACTTCTATAAAGTTTTCAATAGATTCTATTACCAGATTTGAAAGCCCCATTGTTTAACACTAAATCTTAACACTAGACAATAAAGACTCTATGAACAAATATTTCTTCTACTACTGCAATACAGTATTTTTAAACTGAATTGCCACAGAACATCAACGTTCAGGTATTAAGTAATTAAACATTTTTAATGTTGGTCACTTCCCAATTCACACATACACACAAACATACGATGTTATGGTTTTTCTGCCTCTTTCCTCTGTCTAAGCAGTCATCAGATATTGTCAAATCAACTTAATTGTATTTTGTTTTCCTTTTCTCTTCCTACTCCCACATTGTGGTTATGAAGGAAAATATTCTTATTTGTATAAAATACATATTGAAGTGTCTGGGGATGATGGAGCATCAGGTCTGCAACCTACTCTTAAGTGGAATATGGTAAAAGAATTTCTTTGTACTATACTTATAATTTTTGTGTAAAAAATTTTTTCTTCTGGCTGGGCGTGATGACTAATGCCTGTAACCCTAGCACTTGGGAGGCCAAGGCTGGTGGATTGCCTGAGCTCATGGGTTTGAGACCAGCCTGAGCCACACTGAGATCTTATCTCTAAAAAAATAGCCAGGAATTGTGGTGGGCACCTGCAGTTCCAGCTACTTGGGAGGCTAAGGCAAGAGAATGGCATGAGCCCAAGAGTTTGAGGTTGCTGTGAGCTATGATGCCACAGCACTCTACTGAGGGCAACAGTGAGACTGTTTCAATAAATAAAAATAAAAATAAATTTTCTTGTCATTTCAAAATATTTATTATTTAAAAACTTAAAGTCACAGGCCTTGCTCCCCAAGAACTTGAATGCTAAACGATGTTATAAGTACATAAAAGGCAGACATATCCAAATACTTGAAGAAAAGAAACAGACAATATGACATGTAATACATACATTAATTTGATAGCAACTGGGATGAATATATGGAAGACTCGGAATATCATTTCAGTATTAGGGAAACTCAAGTATTTTATAGTATGAGTGTTTTTCAAACAATAAGGACTGAAATATAACACGTTAATATATGAGCTAATAGTAATCTATAATGAAATAAATAAATTTAGTGGCTCCAGAGTTACACTTAAAAAAAAAAAGCAAGTCAAATAGAATACAGTGGAAAAGGATGGTGTCCAACCCTTATGGATGCACTTCACACCTCTAATGAAATTAGAAATTTTTAATGTCATCTATTACTTCCTTTGTCCTTTATGAGGGAAAGAACCAAAGAGATTTGGGCAAGAAATTAAAAGGTTTAAAATCTGAGTGGGGACTTAGGTCTCCTTGGTGAAATAACTTTCCTACCTCCCTACTGACCTATGCATATTGAAGAATTCATCCATTTCAAATGATTTAGTTGTACAAACACAAGTGGATATGAGTGGAAATTATACATTTCCAAACAGAAGGTGAAAATAATCACACGGCTACTATACATGCACTGCAGAGAACAAGGTCCTCTAATGGGGGCTGTAAGTTCTACATGACATATTTTCAAAACAAGATGAAGGAATACAAGTTCTCAAATAATAAACTAGACATAATTCCTTAGTAAAAATTTTTAAAAACAGAACAAGGAATTTTCAACAATATAGACATAATGGTATTGTAGCAAAAAATCTTCCAACTTTTCTCAGAAGAAGACTCTTAGGCTTCAGATCTAGGGGACTAGGTGGATGAAGGTTTCAATGGATGAGCTATAACAGAATACACAGAGCAAGCTTTAAGTAGGAGTTTCATTGCCTAGAAAGACAATATAAAACAGCAAAAGAGAACCAGTAGTGAAGCCCCCAAAAACCAAGTTTAAGGGGCTAGCATGAAGAGAAACTAACGAAGAAAAATGATAGCAAGGACAGTGAGGTGTCTGGAGAGAGCTGTGCGTGGAAGCCAAGACAGGAGACAGCTAAAAGGAAAGTAAATACCTGGAAGTAATTTGGTATTAAAACGATAATTTGCAAGGTGTTTTAGTTCTTATAAACTATTTATAGTAGGGTGGTGCCTGTAGCTCAAATGAGTAGGGTTCAAACCCGGCCCAGACCAAAAAAAAAAAAAAGCAAAACAAACAAAGAAACAAAACTATTTATAGTAAACTAGTGTGCTAGTTTTTAATCTCCTTGTTTTAAAAATACAAGAGTATTATTTACGTACTTAAATGTTCATAATTAAATCAACTTTCTAAAAATAATAGATACACAATTAATTTTAGTAATGTGTCCAACATTAGTGTAGTGACTGATCCAAGAGCAAATTATAATCCATTTAAGTATTTTTCTGAGTTTTACCCTTTAATTTGTTTTCAGAGTTTTTTTAAGAGACAGAGTCTCACTTTATTGCCCTCAGTAGAGTGCCGTAGTGTCACAGCTCGCAGCAACCTCCAACTCCTGGGTTAGGCAATTGATTCTCTTGCCTTAGCCTCCCGAGTAGCTGGGACTACATATGCCGGGCAGAATGCCAGCTATTTTCTGTTGCAGTTGTCATTGATTGTTTAGCTGGCTGGGGCCATGTTTGAACCCACTACCCCCAGTATCTGGGGCTGGCGCCCTACCCACTTAGCCACAGGTGCTGCCCTGTTTTCAGTTTTTGATGAAAGTATAACAACTATTTCACTCCATTTTCTTGACATGTGTGAACTGCCATTTCACAATTTAAAAGGCTTATTTGGCTTATTTTCATTTTGTGACTTATGGTAGTACCCAGGTTTCCATTTTAGCTTTAATCAGTGCCATAATCTTGAATTTACAATGACATAGCAATGCTTTTTAAGTATTGTCTTTATCCTCTACTTAATAGTCTAGGCAAATAGATGTTCATAAAACCTGAATTTTTATAAAAATAAAAAATGTATCATCATATAGGAAACACAGGGGAGAAAGGAACATGTTGATGCAATCAGCAAAATCCAGATGGATTCAGCAAAATAAAGATGCAATCAGCAAAATTCAGAATGGGAAAACTCTATGGGACCAAATGATTCCATTTCTTCAAAAACTAAATTGTAAGCAACAAAACAAATTTAAAAAAAAAAAGGAACTATAGATTAAGAGAAATTAATTGGAAAATGAAAAAAAAGGAGAAGAAAAAAGAGAAACTTAAAAGACACATCAAGCAAGCCTGTTGGTGGCTTGAGCCTATAGCTCCAATAACTGGAAAAGGTGAGGTGGAAGGATTGCTTGAGGCCAGGAGGCGAAGACCAACCAGCCTGGGCAACACAGAGACCCCTTTTCTAATAAATAAAAGTTAAAAAGAAAATATCCAGGTACAGTGGTTCGTGCCTATAGTCCTGACTACTTAGTAGGCTGAGATGGGAGAGTCGCTTGAGGCCAGGAGCTCATAACCAGTGGGTGATATAGTAAATTCCCATCTATTAAAAAAAAAAAAGAAAGATAAGACATAATTAAACGCAACAAGCGGACCACTGCATTTGGTTGATACCTGTTTTAAGTCTAGATACTGACCTGACCTGTAATAGTAACAACACATGTATATTTAACAACTGGGGAAATACAAACTTTGACCCAATGTTTGATTACAGAAGAATTATGGGGTTTTTTTTAGGTGTAAAACTGGTTTTGTGATTGTGTTTAACTTTAGAAACTGATGTGATTCCAAAATGTCCCTGGAGGAAGTGAGTTTAATAGTTAGAGGGTAGTGTACATGCAACAGTGGCCAAGATTGATAGTAGCTGTAGCTGGGCATGGGTCTACTACTGTGTACACTTGCAATGTGAAATAATAATGAAATATTAAAACAATTACATTCTGGAAAAACAAATAGTTTGGCATGACAAGAAAGCTACATGCATTTAGGAAAATGATGAACAATAAGGACTGAAATGTAACAGGTTAAATTATAAAAACTGTCATAGGTTATGCTAAAATATCTGAATTTTTAAAGGAATTAGAGATTCAATAAATTTATTGATTATATAGACAAGTGAACAATCATTTATTTATTTATTTTTTTGAGAAAGAGTCTTACTCTGTCACCCTAGGTAGGGTGCCATGGCATCATAACTCACAGCAACCTCAAACTCCGGCTCAAATAATCTTCTTGCCTCAGCCTCCCAAGTAGCTGGGACTACAGGTACCTGCCACAACGCCCAGCTATTTTTTTGTTGTAGTTGTCATTATTATTTAACAGGCCAGGGCCGGGTACCCACTAGCCCTAGTGTATGTGGCTGGCGCCCTAACCACTGCGAACTACAGGTGCTGAGCCAATTTTTTATTTTTAGTAGAGACAGATTCTCTTGCTCAGGCTAGTTTCAAACTCCTGCGCTCAAGCAATCCACCCACCTCAGCCTCCCAGAGTGCTAGGATTATAGGAGTGAGCTACCAAATCTGGCAGAAGATTAGATTTTTATATATTTTTTTATAATCAGTTTTATTTTGTACCTTTTTCTTTGCACTATTTATTAACTTATTTTATTTCATTTATTTTTTAAAGATTGGATCTTACTATCTTGTCCTGGCTAGATTAGATCTTCCTGGCTCAGCCTCCCAAGTACAGACATGTACCACCACACCCAGTTAGGATCAGATTTTTAGATACAGGGTTACTATACCATTTCAATAAAAATACCAGAATAGCTGATAAAAAAAATTTGATTTAGAAAACAGCCATACAAGATATAAAAACAAAATTTAACCTTCTATTTTACAAGTTTATGTTGCTTTATCAGCGTTTCCAAATGATGTCCTGAAGCATATTTTTAAAACATCAAATCACAAAACCTCACCATGTTCACTGCTTACTGACATTAAATATGTTGAATTCATCTGTCCATGAATTACCTCTGACACTAAAAGCTACTCTCAACATAATTTTATGATCAAGGGAATGGGCTTTAGAGTAAGCCAGCACTACACAGGGCCTGGTCCCAGTTTCATCATTTATCTGGGTCTCAGCTTCCTAAACTGAAAAGTGAAGATAATAAGAATATCTGCCTCAGAGGGCTGTTGTGAAACCTTAATAGATAAAGTTGCAAAGTTCTTTTTTTTTGAGATGGAGTCTTACTCTGTTGCCCTGGGTACAGTGCTGTGGTGTCATAGCTCACAGCAATCTTAAACTCCTGGGTACAAGCAATTCTCCTGCCAATCATCCAAAGTAGCTAGGGCTACAGGCACCCACAAGAATGCTAGGCTACTTTTTTCTATTTTTAGTAGAGATGGGGTCTTGCTCTTGCTAGGATTAAAAGCATGAGCCACTGTGCCCAGCCAGTTTGCAAAGTTCTTAGCATGGTGCGGGGCACACAAATATTCAAAGAGATGTTAGGTATTATTATTGTTATTGCTGTGATGTGATACTGGAGGCTTTTCAGCACATCATAGCAGGAAGCACATGATGTCACTGTCTTATTACTGGTGATGTTAAGTTTGGTCACTTGGTTAAAATAGTGTCTGTCATGACTCTCTACTATAAATATCTCCTTGTATAATTCATACGTATCTTATAGGGAGATACTTGGAGACTATGCAACTATCCTGTTTCTCACATATATGCAGTGTATTGTTGACTGACACATTATGCAGTGAATAATTGTATAAAATACCCAGCAGATGCCTTAAGAACTAAATAAATGTATGGTGCACTAAGCTGCCCATAGAAACCAAATGCAATCTTAGAATGCACAAACAGATACACAGTCTATGGAACAAAGGCGGTAGTAATTGCACTCTCATCTCACCAAGAGAAATGGACTCTGTCTTGGATTAAAAGGAACATGAAGCAGAGCACTCACTCAAGACGTTCTCTGAGTGTACGCTACTGACCAGACATTGCTATCAGTGCTAGGAATAAAATAATAAAGAAAATAATTCACCTTCTAACATACGCACATTTTAGAGAGAGAGGTAAGAGGAAAGGGTAAAGATTACCCAGGGAATGAAAATGGATGACGTGGCTCGGTGCCTGTGGCTCAAGCAGCTAAGGCGTCAGCCACGTCCACCTGAGCTGGCGGGTTCAAAGTTAGCCTAGGCCTGGCAAACAATAATGACAGCCACAACCACAAAACAGCCAGGTGTTGTGGCAGGCGCCTATAGTCCCAACTACTTGGGAAGCAGAGGCAAGAGAATCAATTGAGCTCAGGAGTTGGAGGTTGTTGTGAGCTGTGATGCTACAGCACTTTACCCAGGGCAACAGCTTGAGGCTCTTCTCAAAAAAATAAAAAAGGATGGTGTGATAAAAAGCAATTGGGTGACCATTTTAGAACAGATTCAAGGAAAGTCTCACTGAAGAGGTTCCATTAATACTAAAATCTGAAAGAATAGAAAGAGCCACATAAAGATCAGATGAAAGATGAATTAGAAATTATCATAAGCAGGTTTGATATTATCTATAAAGTAAAATGACTAATGTACTGGTTTTATATTTTAATAATGCTTTTAATAATGCTTCTATTAGATAACATTTGCACCAACTGTCCCATGTGCAGAAGTAAGTACTCTGTACCTCAATTTCTCTCCAGATTTTAGGTCATAGTTATAAGCTTATTTCTTCTAGTAATGGGCCATCATCATTATTCTCAATGGCCTGATTGTCTAGGGCAGAACTATAAGCTGTAATCTCATTTGGGCCATCAATTCAGTGGATAGCAACTAACACTTTACAAACAAAACAAACCAGTAAAACACTGGTTATATCTCAGTACATTCATAAAGAGTTTGATGGGTCCCCATCAAAAAGTTTTTAAAACGGCATTCACTGACCTCTTAGAAAAGTTCTATTTCATTTAGCAGGAAAGTTGTAATGCAATTCAACATACATTATTATTTTGGTCTGTCCTATTTTAGAGGTATTAGCTAAAAGATAAGTACAGATCAAAGAAAAAAAATCCAAAACTTATGCTAAGAAGTAAGCTCCATCAGGTCAGGGACTGTGCACTGTGTACCTGAAGCTCAACACCATATACACAGAATAAAAAATATTTGATAAATGAATAACAGGATAAAGTTCCAAAGGCTTTATTTTTCTAACATTTATTTGTGTACTAAAGAACTTTGCCTTACGCAGAGAGGTTTGGCTTTTGCCCCAGCTTCTATGAGGTAACCCTGATAGAAATGTCTGTGTGTAGGGCAGGGCCTGGCCACGTGAGAAAGACCAATCATGTGATTTAGGGTAGGGGATTTGGGTTACCTAGTATCAGTGCATCCAGAGAGTAAGAGCAGCCACCTGGGCAATCAACTGATCAATCATGCCTATGTGATGACACTCTGATAAAAACTCTGACAATGAGGCTCAGGTGAGCTTCCCTGGTTGGCAGTAGTCCATGTATATTATCACACATCAGTGTTGACACCTGATTCCGTGGGGAGACGGCAACAGAGCTTTGTGTTTGAAACCTTCCCAGACTGCTTTATGTATATCTTTTTTGGGCAAATTTTAATTTGCCTGTAATAAAACTGTAACTATGAGTATAAAAATTTTCAGTGGGTTCTGTGAGTCCTTCTAGCAAATTATTAAAACTGAGGTTTGGGGGCACCATCAAAACTTGTAGTTGGTGTCAGGAGTGAATATAGTTTTGAAACTGTGCTAACTCTGCAGTTTGGCTACCTCTGAGTTATATTTGTCAATGAAAAAGAAAGACTGATTGGAAAATAGAGAGATCTTGATCGCTTATCTTCAAATGCTAACTCCAATTAAAAAGATTTTCAAATTTTTATAAGATTTATAAAAGAATGAAAGCCAAGACTGGCAATGATTCTATTTGATCCTAGACTGATCTATAAGAAATCTGGACTGAGAAAACTGCTTCATTAAATATTCCCAGACACAACCTGGGAATATTTAATAAAATCTGTACATAGCAACACTTTAGCCTATTGGCTAATGTGCTGTGATGCTTGGTTCACTGCAGCCTCAAACGCCTGGGCTTAAGTAAATCTTCCCACCTCTGGAGGAGCTGGGACTATAGCAGTACCACGTCCTAATTTTTAAAATATTTTGTAGAGATGAGGCTAGTCTCGGACTCTTGGCCTCAAGTGATCCTCCTGCCTCAGTTTCCCAAAGTGCTGGGTTTACAGGTATGAACTACTGCTTTGTTCTATTTCTTGATCTGGTTACTTATTAAGATGGTGATGTTTGCTGCCTAAAAAGCAAACTGTTCACTTGTAATCTGTGTATTTTCTGTATGCACATTATGCTTCAATAAAATCTACATTAAAAGATTGAAACTCAAATTGGATACTATTATTTAATCTTATCATTAATGTGAGTTAACAATTACTCTCACATCCAAGTATTTAAGGAAAAGATCACACAATGATGTTTTGATACTAAAGACAAATTAGTTTTTACTATTATATTAGCTGACATTTTAGGTGTTTTTCATTCAGAAAGAAAACAGTAAAAGGGAGATCAAATATTGTATATTTCTTCTAATATCAGGAGAAATTTACAAAATGCTTAAAGAGGCCTAAGAGTTAAAGTTAGGAGCATGAAGAAAGTTTTTTTAAACCCACAATCAACATGTGAAAGAGAAAAAAACTAAAACAGAATTTTAAAACCTATACTTGTTCTGAATAGTATTGCCATCATCTCTCTCCAGTTACATCTCCAATTCTCATATTTCAGCAATATGTAACTGATATCAATTTTTAAAATATAGCAAAAACTTTGCATTTACTGTTCTAGTTGTTTAGAATGTGGGTGGCCTAGCAAATGTCTATTTAAATATTCACTCTTTTGGCTCGGCACCTGTAGTTCAGTGGCTAGGGTACCAGCCACATACACAGGAGCTGGCAGGTTTAAACCCAGCCTGGGCCTGCCAAACAACGACAAGTACAACTAAAAAACAGCCGGGTGCTGTGGCAGGTGTCTATAGTCTCAGCTACTGGGAGGCTGAGGCAAGAGAATTGCTTAAGCCCAAGAGTTGGAGGTTGCTGTGAGCTGTTATGCTATGGCACTCTACTGAAGGTGACAAGTTGAGACTTGGTCTCAAAAAAAAAAAAAATAAAAAAAAATAAAATTCACTTTTAGATTTCACTTCCTTTATACTACCTAGGATTTACTGTTATATTTATCATAGTACCCTGTAGTTCCAAGCCACGGTCATAGTCAATTTATATCTCTAAAACCAAGCCAGTGTTTGTCACTGTTTCATCATCTATGCAATGATAATATCATAGTGTTGAACGTTATAGGGCTGCTGAGATAACTCAAGTAAAGGATATAAGAACAGTATCTGACCTATAAGCACTTAGTAAATGTCTGTGTGATTAAGATTAAGGTTTCTTTTATATAAAGAAGTCTCAAAACTCAGTAATGTGAAAACAAATATTCCAATTTCAAAAATAGGCCAAAGATTTGAATAAACACTTCATCAAAGAAGATGAATGGATGCCAAATAAACTCTAGGAAAGATGCTCACGTAATTAGATATTAGAGAAATAGAGAAATGCAAATTCAAACCACAGTGAGATACCCATATACATCTATGTGAATGATTAAAAAATGAAAAAGACTATTAATATTAAGTGCTGGAGAGGATACTGAGCAAATGGAACTCTGGCAGAAATTCAACATGGTACCACCTTTTGGGAAAGCAGGCTGATAGCAGTTCAACATCTAACACATGACCTCCGGCAACCCTACGCTTACATATTTACTCAAGAGAAATGAAAATGTATGTAACAAAAAACCTATGCACATATATTCACACAGGCTTTATTCATAATGGTCAAAACATGGAAACAAGCCAAATGACCTTTAATGACTATATACACAATTTGTGGTACATTCATGTAATGAAATACTACTTAGTAACATGAAGGAAAAAACTACTAATCCAAGCAAAAAATGCACTATGGAAGTAGAGATCAGACTGATAAGGCAACATACTATATGATTTCATCTATACAATATTCTCAAAACCACAAAGACAGAAAATCATTGGTTGCCAGGATCTGAAGCTGACTACAAAGGGGAATGAGAATCTGGGGAATGAAAGCAACATTTATCTTGATTGGGGCATGGTTATACAACTGTGCACATTTTTCAAAACTACACAAAAAACAGATAAACTTTACTTGATGTAAATTATATCTCAATAAACATGCATTAAAAATATTAATATTCTTTTAGGCCTTAATTTCCATAGTAAGAAGCTAATACCAATAGACCTTCAAACGGTTAATGTCTTGATATTTATCCCTTTCCTCTCAGCTCAGTGGCTGACCTTGAAGTCTTGTCTTATGACTGTTTATAGCCTCTAAATAGTACCTATTCCTAGATAACTAGATGGTATTTCCTTACTCACCTATTTTCAGTAGTCTGTGTTCTGTGGCTGGACTCCTTACTCCTACCCAACTACCTAATTAGATTTCTTTCTATAACCTGCTTCTGGGTCTTCCAACTCCCACACCAACTTTCCTTCTCTGTTCCAAACATGGCACCATATAAATACATACGCATATGTAGGCACATACACCTCTTTTCTAGGTCTTAACCATGATAGAGATTTACTTCTACGTGCAAAGGACTTCAACAGATTTTTCACAAAAAAGACATTTGTTTTTGGCTGATAAGCTCATAAAAAGATATTCAACTTCATTATCCATCAGGAACACATAAATTAAAACTGTAATGACATACCAATACACATCAAATGAAACAGTGAGGAAGGAGTGCCTGGAACTTTCATACACTGATGGCAGAAACGTAAAATAGTAAAGCCACTCTTAAAAACAGTTTGATAATTTGTTATTAAGCTAAACATACACTTAACATGTGACCCAGCAATGCCATTCTTACATACTTACCCAACAGAAATGAAAACGTGCATGAAGACCAAACTTGAATATTCATAGATGTTTTACTCTTAATAGCAAAAGCTAGTAAACAACCCAAATGTTCATCAAGAGATCTATCAGTAAACTGTGGTATGTCTACAAAGGAATCTATCTATCTATCCATCCATCCATCCATCCATCCATCCATCTATCTATCTATCTATCTTCCAGAATGCTAATCAGTCATGAAAAGGGGCAAACCACTGCCCTAAACAACATGACTGAATAACAAATGCATTATGCTGAGTAAAAGAAGCCAAACTCAAAAGGCTAAATACTAAATAGCCTTATAACATGATAGTATAGTATACTATCATTTATCTGATATTCTTTAAAAAGCAAAACTATGGTGGCAAAAATTAAACCAGTGGTTGCCAGTGGCTAGTAGCTGGAGGAAGGGTAACTATTATAAGAGTATGAGGAAATTTCAGGGGTTGATGTAACCTAGCCATTCTCTAATTTGATTAATGGTGGTAGTCACTTATCTGCATATATTTGTCAGAACTATTCACTAAAAAGGGTGACTTTTTACTACAGTAGAAGCTCCACAGTTGACCACCTCCTTAATTGACCTAAGTTTCACAACGGACATGCCCCACATGTGCATATTAGAACAGCAGGTCCAGTTCCTTAGGTTGAGCACCTCCATATGTTGACCACTTTGTTATAGTCTTTTGGGTGGTCCACTTACAGAGGTTCTATTGTTTATGTAAATTATATCTCACAAAAGAAAGAAGGCAAAGAAGAAATTAAATGATACACGAAATAACACAAATAAACCTTAAAAATACACTTTAAGAAATTTAAAGAAAGCCAGACAGGAAAAATTTTGTATAGACAATATGAAATCTAAAACAAGTAAAAGTAATCTATAGTAGCAGAAAGTAGATCAGTGATTGCCTGGGGCCAGGGATGAGAGGATGATTATCTACAAAGAAGCATATGGAAATTTGGAGGGGGTGGGTTTATGGAAAAGTTTTATATTTTGATTGTAGTAATGATTACACAATTGTATACAACTGTCAAAACTCATCAAATTACACTCAAATGGGTACATTTTGTATGTAAATTATACCTCAATAACACTTATTTTAAAATGTACTTAACAAATGAACAGCAATGTAACAGAATTAATTTTATCCTGACCTTTTTTTTTTTTTTTTGAGACAAGGTCTCACTTTGTCACGCAGGTTGGAATGAACTGATGTAAACATAGCTTACTATAGTTTCAAACTCTTGGGCTCAAGGACAGCAATCTTCCTGACTCGACCTCCTACTCACACTACACTTGGCTAATTTTTTTTTTTTTTTTTTGCAGTTTTTGGCTGGGGCTGGGTTTGAACCCACCACCTCCGGTACATGGGACCGGCGCCCTACTCCTTGAGCCACAGGCACCGCCCCACTTGGGTAATTTTTAAAATTATATTATTGTTAGAGACAAGGGGTCTCACTATGTTGACCAAGCTGCTCTCAAACTTCTGGCTTCAAGTGACCCTCTCACCTCACCCTCCCAAAGTAATGGGATTACAGGCATGAGCCACTGTGCCTGGAAATTCTGAAATACTGAAACATTCATATTTATATAAGATTCTGAGATGAAGCCTTATTTTTCCCCATGCTTACAGCATCATGATAAATTTTAACATACTAAAGCCTCACCCATATTAGGTTTGTCCCCACTGACCTCCACCCTCCAGAGAAAAAACCGTATCTTATAAATAGAAGAACTTAATCACTAATTTATCCTTCAACATAGAAGGAGATCTTAAAAATGAGTCTGGAAACCAATGTGGACCAAAAGTTTATTGGTTCTGTTCTCTATTTTGGGGTATGAAGAGTGGGGAGAAACCATAGTTCAGAATACACTGTGTTTTTGTTTGTTTTAAGACAGGGTCTTGCTCTGTTGACTGGGCTAAAGTGCAGTGGTAGCTCACTGCAACCTCAAACTTCTGGATTGAAGTCCCCCCGTAGCTGGGACTATAGGTGTGTACCACCATGACTGGCTAATTATTTTTATTTTTTTGGAGACAGAGTCTTGCTCTATTGCCTGGGCATGAGGGCAGTGGCATCATCATGACTCACTGTAGCCTCAAACTCCTGGGGTCAAGCAATCTTCCTGCCTCAGCCTCCTGAGTAGTCAGGACTACAGGTATATGCCACCGTACTCAGCTAATTTTGTTATTTTTTGTAGAGATGGGGAACTTACTATGTTGCTCAGGCTGGTCTCAATCTTCCTGGTCTCAAGTGACCTTCTCACTTCAGCCTCCCCAAGTACTTGAGAGTACAGGTGGGAGCCAAGACTCAGCCTCACAAGACTATTTTAAATAAGAGGTTGAAGAAATAATAAATTTAATATTAAAGTATACCCCTATAATACAGATATAATACAAATATAAAACACTTACTAAATACAAATATAAAAACACTTAACTAAATATATAAACATACACATAATATCAACATTAATTGTAAATAAATTTTTTTGATCTTTAGTATTTAAAGAAAAATGTATTTACCTTCATTTATACCTCTCCTACCATCCTGTACACATAACATGGAAAAAATTACAGAGTCTACTAATGCACTAAAGTCTGACACAAGACTGTAAAAATAGTTTGCTAATTGTTCAGTTTATTGCAACCATCCAAGATGACCTATTAAGACCAAAAAAAAAAACATCAAACACTGGTATAAACCATGAACTCAACCTATAAATCCTAGTGTCTCTTATTAATAGAGACATAAATATCCTCAACAAAATAATAGCAAATCCAATCCAGGAATATATAGAGAGATATGCACATATTTTGAGTAAGCAGGATTTATCTTAGGAATACAAGTCCAATTTAATATCTGAAAATCATTTAGTATACCACAATATACCTATTAATAGAGTAAAAGCCGGCTTGGTGCCTATAGTTCAGCAGTTAAGGTCGACAGCCACATACACTGGAGCTAGCAGGTTCGAATCCAGCCCGGGCCTGCTAAACAACAATGACAACAACTACAACCAAAAAAATAGTGTCTGTAGTCTGTAGTGTCTGCAAGTGTCCATAGTCCCAGCTACTTGGGAGGCTGAGGCAAGAGAATCACTTAAGCCCAAGAGTTGGAGGTTGCTGTGAGCTGTGATGCCATGGCACTCTACCAAGGGTGACAAAGTGAGACTCTGTCTTAAAAATAAATAAATAAATAAACAAATCAAAATAAAAACCACATATCAACTCAAGTGATGAAGAAAAAGAATTTGACAAAGTTTAACATCCTTTCATGATAAAAACACTCAGCAAATTAGGAATAGAAAGGAATTTTTACAACCTGATAAAGGGTATCTATGAAAAATCCACAATTAATGTCATACAGTACTCAACAGTGAACGAAAGAATGTTTTCCTTAAGTTCACAAACAAGACAAGGGTATCTGCTCTCTCCAATACTATTTAACATTGTACTCAGGTTTCTAGCCAGGGCAGCTGAAAAAGAAAAAGAAATAAAAACATCCCGATTGGAAAGCGAGAAGTAGAATTATCTATATGCGGAGAAATATGATCTTCTCTTTTTTTTGCAGTTTTTGGCCAGGGTCAGGTTTGAACCCACCACCTCCGGTATATGGGGCCAGCACCCTATTCCTTTGAGCCACAGGTGCCACCCAAGACATGATCTTTTACATAAAAAAGAGAGTATCAGCTCGGCGCCCATACCTCAGTAGTTAGGGTGCCAGCCAGGGCCTGCTAAACAACAACAACAATAACAAAAAAATAGCCAGGTGTCATGGCAGGTGCCAGAGTTGCAATAAACTGAACAATTATCCTAGCTACTTGGGATACTGAGGCAAGATAATCGCTTAAGCCAGTGATTCTCAACCTGTGGGTCACAACCCCTTTGGGGGTCGAACCACCCTTTCACTGGGGTCACCTAAGACCATACTGCGTATCAGATATTTATATTAAGATTCATAACAATAGCAAAATTAGTAATGAAGTAGCAGCAAAAATAATTTTATGGTTGGGGGTCACTACAACATGAGGAACTGTATTAAAGGGTCATGGGAAGGTTGAGAGCTACTGGCTTAAGCCCAAGAGTTTGAGGTTGCTGTGAGCTGTGATGCCACAGCACTCTCCCAAGGGTGACATGGTGAGAGTCTGTCTCAAAAAAAAAAAAAAAAAGGGCAGCGCCTGTGGCTCAAAAGGGTAGGGTACCGGCCCCATATGCCAGAGGTGGCGGGTTCAAACCCAGCCTGGCAATGATTAAGCAAATGACATGAAATTTATGTTAACCAGCTTGATGAAAGTGTTTCAAATTGTATATGAAAACAGCACAGTGTACCCCATGATTGCATTAATGTATACAGAGATCAATTAATTAAAAAAATAAAAATAAAAATAAAAATTTACTGAATAAATTGTCCTAAATAATTTAATTAAAATTATTGTTCTAATGCTTCATTTCTTCTGAAATATCAAACAAACTATGAAAAACAAAACAATGCTCTAAATAATTATTATACTTTCACTTCAAACAGGTTACAAAAGTCCTCAAACCCAGATGAGTGTTAATTTTACCAGACATTCTTATCCTTATTTTTCCTAGGATTTTTATGTATTCCCAGGGTTTCTCAGGACCCAAGCTGTTTTAGCAGTCACAAAGGGAAAAGAATGCCATCTCACATCAGCTGAAATGGCAGGTTGTAGGAATCTGCCACTAGTAAATCTTGATTGGCCAAGAGTCCTGACTGTATAGACCACTGTGGTTCATGCCAAAGCCTTAAACTGAGCCCTTTTTTATAATAAAGTTTTACTGGTTACGCCATGGGACTTTTAAGTGTCTGTCTTTCTAGACAGGCTCGAAGCTTTGGAAATACATTGCTTTCCCAGATATATGTTATTTAACCTTGGAACAGCTGACATTTCTTAACATGTAGGTATTAAATATTTGTCATAGGTACTTATTGGAAACTTATATTATCAACAAAAATAAATAAATAAATAAATATAGCATATCATATTCACCTTTCTTTATTATAGCTACATTTTATATACTTTTATTACCTTTTCATTTTGAGTATCTTGGTAATCTCATAGCTTTTATAATCATAATTACCTCTCTCCTTTTGATGCTCAGATTGTCTCAACTTAGCCAGTAGGAATCCTTTTAAGTTGGTCCCTTTATTCTTTCAGTAATGCCTTGAATATCTATGAGAAAGTGCAAATAAGCCCTGCTGGCTATCAAGTCTTGGCAAACAATTTCTAACAAGCATTGTCAAAGTCATAATTCAGCTCGGAGGAAAAAAGATATCGCTGAGTGAGTTTTGCTTTTTCACCCAGTCTAACTTTATTCCTACCACTTTATGGACAAAGATTACTAGAGATTCAATGGCCAAACTGCTCCCAGCTTCCTGACACGATCCAGTCCAGAAATGGTTCCTACTTCTCCCATCTCTCCACAGAATCATTCAGCATAAGCAAAAATCTCACAATAAACCTTTACCAACTTTTAGCCAGATGCCACAAAATTCTCCTGAAGTATGTTCTTCCTTGCTACAACAACCCAAAAAAAAAAAAAAAAAAAAAAGATCTAAATATATTCCTGATGATAGTAGGTTTTGACACTTTTGAATCATCCTAGCTTTCTAGTAACAGCAAGACCATCCAGATCCATCCTAAATTTTCCTGCCCAAGACATGGTAATCAGCTACCCTTTAAGATAGTGGTTCTCAACCTTCCTAACGCTGTGACCCTTTAATACAGTTCCTGTGGGTTTTGACCCATAGGTTGAAAACCGCTGCTTTGAGAAGACCTTGTTCTTTTAGTGGATAATGGCAAAAAAGAAAAGAAAGAAAAGAAAATGTCTGTCATTGAGCCACTTTTTTAGATGGAGTATCTATTTTCTTTTAAGGTATGAGTTCACACCAATCTTTCCAAGCTGGCTTATTTTCTTGCTGTACCCAGCATTCTTTTAGTACATAGACTAAAGAGACTGATCACCTATTATCCTCTACACTGACTGAGAAAAACAAGAGGACAAAATACAATCTTTATTTAAAAAAAAAAAAACATCTTATAGAACACATTCTGTGGACATATGGAGGCTTTCATCTCCCTTCCATTCCTTGAATTGAATCCAATCACACATGTTAAATAAATGGAAGGCTTTATACTAGACTTTATACTAGACAAGAGATCCCAACCTGTTGTTCCCACCATATAGGAAGAGTATGTGAAGAGGAAGGTGGTAAGGAGAGAAAGTGAGGACGGAGGCAAGAGAGAGGAGGAATGGGAGGAAACAAAAAGAAAGCAAGAACAAGAGAGTTTCCTTGCTTGTAAAGAGAGGACAGTAAAATCTTCCTGATTGGGTTGCAATTAGAATTAAATCAGATGCTGTCTGTAAAGTGCCAGGTATGTGTAAATGCTCAAAATGGCAGCTAATATGGTCACATATCCCAGAACAATTTTGATCATTCACCTAAATAAAGCTACAGTTTAGGGTTAATTTCTAGAAACTGGTATTCTAAGCATAAGAGTACATAGCTTAGATTGATAAGATTGTCAAAATAGTTCTTCAGAAAAACTGTCAATATTTTTTAACTTTTCCAATCTGATAGATAAAAACAAGTCATTTTCTCATGAATTTAATCTTTTATTTTGCCTAAGTTATTTACAGACATAACTATAAGAATCAAATAGTTTTCTGAGTCTACCTTTGGAGTGTGTGTGTGTTTGTTTGGGGGTTTCTTTTTCTTTGTTTGTTTTTGTTTTTGAGACAGGGTCTCACTTTGAGGCCCTGAGTAGAATGCTGTGGTGTCACAGCTCACAGCAACCTCAAACTCTTGGGCTCAAGTGATCCTCTTGCTTGAGTAGCTGGGACTACAGGTACCTGCCTCAATGCCCGGCTATTTTTTCAGAGATGGGGGTCTCACTCTTGCTCAGGCTGGTCTCTAACTTCTGACATCAATCAATCCACCTACCTAGGCCTCCCAGAGTGCTAGGATTGCTTGTGTGAGCCCCAGAGCCCTGCCCTGGAGTTTTTTGACTTTTTGGGTTTTTTTATACAAATAGGCCTTTGACCTAATGTTACTACTTTGCCCCCAGTCTACCAGTACAAAATACTCAGTTGAGTATTTCCATATCTTCCTTTTACTAAGTAACATGATTATGTTGGGACTTTTTGATATTTCCTCTTCATCATTATTACTGGCTTCCCAACCTTGGAGATGTAGATTTAGCTCTTTTTCAGATCATTGCCTCTTTTTGTAACCAAACATATACACGTTTCCACCTGCCCAATACAGATCTGTGTAATTTTGGTCATATCAATATTCAGTGCTAACTTACTGAATGCTGAGTAACCTCAAATGTTATAATGCCTTTTCCTCTTTTTCTCATGAAAAAAATTAATAACTATTAATAACCTGCTTTTTTTTCTTAGTTTTCTAGTTTAGTTGTCACTAACTTATCCCCAAACTCTAACCCCAGCTATCACCCCTCTCTGTATTTTCAAGTTCATCTGCTTAAAGAAGCCAATCTCCAAGCCTCCTGGCTGCTGCAGCCTGGACTGGCTGTTCTCTGGGCTTGCTGCTACTATTGCCTGAGGCTTTCTCTTCAGCATTCTCCTGGCATTCCCTTCCCGAATTACCTGTCTTGATTAACTCCCTCATTTTGGTTAAACACGTCTTCCAGTAGCTTCCTGAAAAAAGTATGCATGAAAACATATATGTGTGTGTATGTGTGTATATATATACATAAAACATATATATATTTTAGACCTTAGATATATCAATTTCTGTTTTATTTTGTACATGGTTGATAATTTGATGGAATTTAGACCACAGGGAGAAATGTTTTTCCCTAGAATTTTGGAAGGTTTTGCTCCATTGTCATCTAATTTCTAGCATTATCTTGAGAACTCTAAAGGCATATTCAATTCTTGATCTATTACTTGTGATATGTTCCTGTGCTTCCAGTAGAGTTGGAGGGCTGGCATTTTTGGAGGTAACCCTAGATCTCAGTATCTTAAGGTCTTTCTTTTTGAGTTGGTTAGAATTTCCAGAAAAGGCTCTTACAATACACCAGTTGAAAGATACAATCTTAGAAGTCCACGTTCTGGTAACTATATGAAAAAGAAAAAGAAAACTTAGGTAAACTTGTTCTTGTGATCTCCTTGCCCTCAACTGTGACCACTGTACCCAGACACAAAACTTTCTCTTTTTCTCTCTTTAGAAAACAAACCTCCAATTTTCTGTCTTGGAGAAAAGGGTATATTCACCCAAAGGTGGGTGAGCTCTGTGGCTAATGGCTTCCTCAATAATTTATTAAAATGTCCCCCACCAAACATCCCTCCTTTTAACTAAAGGTCATCTATGAAAAACCCACAGCAAACATCATTAATGCTGGAAGACTGATCTAAAATAAAACAAGGTTGTTCTCTCTTGCCATTTCATTCGTCATTATACTAGAGAGTCTAACTTGGTCAGCAAGAAATTAAATAAAAGGCACCTACAATTAAAGGGAGCAGTTAAACTATATCTCTTTGCAGATAACATAATCTTATACATAGAAAATCCTAAGGAATCTACACACACACACACACACACACACGCACACAAAACCTATCAGAGCCAATAAACAGGATTGCAAACAGTGATGCTGGCATAGATGCAGAAAGAAAGGAACGTTTATACACTGTTGGTTGGACTGCAAATTATTACAACTTCTATGGAAAGAACTAAAGTAGACCTACCATTTGATCTAGGAATCCCACTACTGAGTATTTATCCAAAGGGAAAAAAAAGTCGTTTTTACCAAAAAGACACGTGCACTTTAATGTTTATTACAGCACAATTCATAATTGCAAAGATGTGGAATTAACCCAAGTGTCCATTAATTCATGACTGGATTAACAAAATGTGGTGTATATATACAACATACATGTATGAAATACTGAAATACTACTCAGCCCTGAAAGAAGGATTAACTAGTGTTTTGGCAACACTTTGGTTGGAGCTGGAGATCATTATTCTAAGTGAATTATCTAAAGAAAGAAAAAACAAACACCATATGTACTTGCTATTAAATCTGAACTAACTCATGGGTACACTTGTGTGCAGAGGGAAGTAAAACTCAGTGGAAATCAAGCAAGGGGAAGGGTGAGGAGGAGATGGGTGAAAACATACCTAACAGTACAATGAACACTACCTGAGTGATGAGCACACTTACACCCTTGATTCAAGCATTACAAAAATGATCCATGTAACCGAAAACATTTGTACCCTTATAATATTTTTTAAAAAAAAGAACAAATGCCAAAGTTTAAATACCCAAGCACAATCCACCAAAATACTAAAGGAATACTTTATTGCACCCATAGAAATCTCCTTAATGACATAGTCCCCCCAAACTCAAGAGGATTCACACATAAAAAGCTTTTGTCTGAAATTCCCTTCACCATCTATTCCTTCCACAACTATTTGCATCTTACTTGTCTTCTAAGCTCAAACCTACTTTTTCAGAAAGCTTTTCCTGACATATTTATTTTTTCCTTAAATATCATCCCCTTTAGTAGCTTTGCTATTTACCTTGATGCTTATTCATGTCCTTCTTGTTGTCTCTATAAATTCTCAAGGTTAGGAACTGAACTAGTGATCTAGCTCTGGAACTGGAGTAAATCCTAGGATATGTCTAGCACATGGGTTCACTGTAGGGTGGTCAGCCAAGCCTTAATTTTTTAAGGTACTGAGGAGTCTTCCATGAAAAGACAGAACTACTTCATTCCGTTTATGACTGGAGTTCAAGAAGTATAGATTATTATGATTACCTATATGGTAAACTATGGGGCACGTGGAGACAGACTCCATTATGGGATAAATTGCGTCCCCCTTCCCTGCAAATTCAGATGCTGAAATCCTAATCCCCAGAACCTCAGAATGTGATCTAATTTGGAAATAGGATACCTATAGAGGGCATCAAGTTAAAGTGAGGTCATATAAAAGGGGGAAATTTCTACCCAGAGATACACACAGAGGAAGACAACATGAAAACACATGGAGACATGGGGAGGAGAGAGCCTTCTATAAGTCTGAGAGAAAGGCCTGAAACAGATTCTCCCTTCACAGCTCTGAGAAGGAACCAACACTGCTGACACCTGGATTTTAGACTTCTGGCCTCCAGAATGGTTTCTGAAGCCACCATTTGCAGTACTTTGTTACAGTGGCCCTAGCAACTAACACAGACCCAACACCTGCTCTCTACTCTGTAATGGCTACTGTTTCTTCCAAATCCCTTTAACCTTCATTAACAGTTTTTTGTTCGTTCGTTTGTTTGTTTGGTGATTAAAGCAGAAGATAATAATATACTGTCCCTAAAACTAATATCTTTTAGCCAAGTTAGAAGGCAGTTTTGATCATGTCCACATTCTTCCTTAGGAATCTTAATACCTTCAATTTAATACAGAGCCTGAATCTATATAAAACCTTGTTTTTCTTACCAGTCCAAATAAGAGCTCTGCTGAGTCTCAGGGGCTAGACTAGAGAGACTGTCTGTGCATCTGGAAGAGGCTCTCCTGGGGGAACCATTCATTGCCCTGCCTGAGATACCATTTCCTTTCTTAAAGAACCCAGGCCTGTGGCCCTGATGTGAATACCTGAAACTGCTCAACACATGCTGATATTTTTTTTGGTAAAACAAACACTTTTTTTAACCCTTTCCCCCACAAACCTCAGTCTTCATAAAGAATTGAAATTTCTGCAGAAATGGATCACAAACTCTTTGAGCACAAGGTTCCTCCACAACCTTTCCTTCTCTGGTCAGGCTCAGCAATGATAAGATCCTTAACCCCCTGACACTGGGTGAGTCTAGTTTTGAAAAACTCATGGCTGGCTATTGAGTATGTGATATGGTAAGTTCCAGGGATAAGGTAAGAGCACCCTGAACAAGAAAAGTGGGTGATGTTTACATCCTGAGTCCACTAGAAGTTAAGCCCTGACATAGAAGCACCTGACTGAAGCACAGTCAGGCTGCAGGATCTGTCAGGGCCCAATATCTGCCAGATGCTGGAGCCAGGACAACAGTCAGGATCCAGAGCACCTTCCTGCCTTTAGACCCAGCTAAAGCAGCACTCACTTGATGGAGTTCATAAAAAAAGGGAAGAACACACTCAGACTAGGCAGCTACAAGGTCCCTGACACCTATAGACAACCTCCCCTGAGTCTATAATCTCTGGGGCAGCTATTCTCAACATTGGTGATACAATACTATCAACGGAGAGCCTTTAAAAACTTCTGAAGACACCCCCACCCTCCTAAAAAATCTTTTTAAAATACAACAAACAGTGCTAAAAGAAAAAGAGAGAAAATTTAAAAAAAAAATCCATATCCACCATCAATTAAATTAGAATTAACTTGGGGTGAGAAAATGTTTGCAGTACCCCAGGTTGCTCTAAGGTGTGATCAAGGCTGATAATCCATCTCCCTGAGCAACTGTTCAACCCTGGTATTCATTAGAACATCAATAAAACTATAGATGTAGAGCTCTACCCCAGGCTGATTGAATCTGAATATTTAAGGCTGGGTTCTAGGCATCTTATAACCCCTTAGATGATTATTTTGCACAGCCAGGATTGAAAATCACTGCCTGACTATAAGGAAAAACCCATTTAAGATAATTGGCCAGGGTTGGTGATGCTCCTAAGGAGACCTTTGCGATACTGCCTAAGTCTACAAACAGATTTAGACTCTGAAACCTCAACTCAAAAAGAACAACTTGGCCATTGTGAGTTCTCCTCAGGTCAAATTCCTAACTGTGTACAAACCAATCGACACCTGTGTTTTATCCTCCAGAGCCAGATCTCCTTTAGATGGACAGCCAGGGAGCTGCCTGAGACCAAGACAAACAGCCGTTTCCACTTAGCCTAGATATAATTAGAGGTTGATTCTAGGACTAAAGGCTTATTTAGAATTAAAATAATACTCAAAGTGTCATATGCTGGCGTCACATTTAACTACTTTTCTTACCTAGGGTGTGACTCTAGCTGCTAGACTTGCGCGCTAAGAGTCTGGCCACTGAGAGTTGCACAGAGAGATCACAGACAAAAACCGCAAAGGTAGTTTCTCACTGCAAGCCCCCAACAAAGACTTCATAATATCTCTTACCTTGTTATTTGGAGCCAGGCATTCAGTGATGAATGCTTTATCCTTTTGTCCCAGGCTTATACAGCCATGCATGCCTCAAGCACAATTGTTAAAGAGAATTAAGCTCTGATGATCAGGGACAATGAGCATTTTTCAAATGTTTGTTAGCCATTCGTCTGTCTTCATCATAGAAGGTTTTGTTCATATCTCTTTCCCAGAGGTAGATGGGATTGTTTGTTCTTTTTCTGTTGATTGAGTTCTCTATAGATGCTAGTTATCAACTCTTTGTCAGATTGATACACTACAAATACCTTTTCCCATTCTGAAGGTTGTCTTTTTGCTTTACTTGTTGTGTCCTTAGTGTGCAGAAGCATTTCAACTTAATTAAGTCCCATTTATTAATTTTTGTAGTTGTTAGGATGACCACTAAAGTCTTCTTCATAAAATCATTC
>CAUYQV010100771.1:0-22738 GCA_963574575.1 Galagoides demidoff
CATGTCTTTAATCTTAGCACTCTGGGAGACCGAGGCAGGTGGATTGCCTGAGCTCAGGAGTTTGAGACCAGCCAGAGCTAGAATGAGAACTCATCTCTAAAAATAGCTGGGTGTTGTGGTGGGCGCCTATAGTCCCAGCTAGTTGGGAGGCTGAAGCAAGAAAATTGCTTAAATCCAAGAGTTTGAGGTTGCTGTGAGCTAAGATGCTACGGCACTCTACAAAAGGCAACCAAGACTCTGTCTGAAACAAACAAACATTTGTTCACCCAGGTAGCATTTATTGCCAAGCACTGAGGACTTCTAATGTAGCCACAAATGAACTGGTGCTAGTGGACAGTACTAACAATTTCTGCATATTTTATTGTCTTGTTTTTCAGATGTTGTTCATTTTAATAGATCAGCTAATTGCAGAAAAATTATTTTCATTTGTGATTATAAATTGAACAAGTGCCATTATGATATATCAAAAAGCAAGATAAAATTAATAGAAGACAATCATTTATATATAATCAGTGAATACATTTTCCTAAGGTTGTCTACCTTTTTTTAAATTTTTGCAGCAAACAGGACTTTGAGTCTACTGATGAGGTAAGTGCAAATATAGTCAAAAATTAAATATAGTAGATAACAAAGTAGATTCTGATATTTGTGTCCAGACCAAGGAGTCAATCCACATATCACCCAAACTAATCAATGGAGAAGCAGATGAGAGATCAACAATTCCACTTTTATTTACAGAAAAGCTAGCAATTCCAGAGAATAGTGATGATATTTCCTCAAAGAGCTGTTTTGCCTTCTTGTTTCTCTTTGTTATTTTTATACCCTCATAGTAAAAGCATATATTAATAATGTTATTAATCAGCATAGCATACATTAAACATACCCCCCCTTATTTGTTACAAAGTCAGTATATCTCTCACTTTCAAGGTGGCTGTATCTTCACAGTATTTAAATTTTTTAGTTAATCAATTATTTTTTATTTATTTGGAAACAGAGTCTCGCTCTGTTTCCCAGGCTAGAGTACACAAAATCATAAACTTAGTTAAAATATTATGATTTTTTTTTTGGTGGGACTTGATTGCATGTAGATTACAACATTGTGTCATAGTGTCACATAAAATAAACATACATGGACTCTCACTATGAATGTGTGGCTTCAGTTTTATAGCAGTGTGTGGCTTCTAGTGTGCTATCTTCCAAGTGCAGAAAGTCTAATTAATACCATCACAAGTTATGTACATTCATGATGCCTTGATGGGGCAGTGATTATCAATAATATTTTAACCTACCATTGCAACATTAGGCCATTTATTATTATTTAGAAGTCAGGTAAGCATTCTCATTTGATTATTAAGGGTACTTCCACATCTCAGTATCACCACACGCATTGCCTGCTGCATTTTACAGTTGGCCATCCACCTTGCCCTGTATTGATAGCCAAGATATAGAAGGGTCCAAACCTTGCTTTTTATTTTCCCGTCAATTAATTTTAATAATGAAAGTAAATACAATTTTGTATCTATTATTATTTTTTAATCCCAGCATAGCTTCTACTTAGTTTCAAAAGAAAAACAGAACCCCCAAAATAAAAATTATGGATGAAGGAAGATTAAAGTGGAAAGATGAATATTTTTTGTGGAGGCAAATAGTAGGGAATTTGCTTAATTATTAGGGAATTTGTGCAAGTTTTCAAATACTACAATTTGAAAAGACATTATAGACAAAAACACCTTCAATGTGTATAAAAAATTATGTTGTGTTGTGAAGAAAAAATAGAAGAATTAAAACAATCTGTCCTCAACAAAATTTTTTTGAAAGTTACAATTCCATTGTAAAAGCTAATTATGTGGTAACTTTTAATGGCAAAGAAATCAAAACCGTTTACTGGTGATAAGTTTATTAAGCAATGTATGGAAAGTATGGAAGACAAAATTTGCCCTGAAAAAAAGGGGGGACATATCTAAAATCAGTTTGTCTCACCCTCCTGCAACCAGGTGAATTGAAGAAACAGGAAAATTTATTGAAAGAAGTTTAGAGAGTAAAGCTGCTAATTTTAAATGTTATGCTTTGGCAATGGATGATAACACTGATGGCACAAATACGGCTCAACTTTCCATTTTTAGTAGAATACTGATTATGAATATGATATCACTGAAGAGAAGGCTTCATTAGTGCCATTAAAAGACACAACTAAATCAAGAGATTTATACAAAGTAGTAAAAAATATGTTAAAGTGATTTCACTTGTCCATCTCATATAGTTACTGATAAAAATATGTTAAAGTGATTTCATTTGTCCATCTGATATAGTTACTGATGGTACCCTAGTGATGGTAGGTAAAAGAGAGGGACTTGTAAAATTAATAGAAGATGATGCAGTTGCTACCCAAAAGTCATATTTGTAAAGTATAATTGCATAGTACATCAAGAAAATTTGTGTTCAAAAGTTTTAAAAATGGATAATGTCATGCAAATTTTCATCAAGACTGTGAATTTCATAAGGGGTAAGGGATTTAATCATAGCCAGTTCCAGGAATTCATTACAAGTATTCATACTGACTATAGTGATACCATTTAGTTTTCAGAAGATGGCTAAGTTAAGGCCAAATGTTGAAAAGATTTTATGATTTGTGGCATGTTATCAAGTCATTTATGGCATCAAAAACCAAATTTGTACCACAACTTGGTAATAAAAACTGGATTAGAGATTTAGCACTTTTAGTGGATCTAACTGCTCATTTAAATGAGTTAAAACATGCATTTTCAAGATGAAAAGCGATTTATCAGTATAATTTTTGAAATCATCACAGTGTTTCAAAGTGAAATTGAAATTATGGCAAGCTAAAATTAAGGCAAATAACTTTATACATTACAATACATTGGCTAAACACAGACCTGTAAATAGCAAAAAAGATTCAACCTTGCTTTTTGATTTGATAAAATAATTTGAAATATTTCAATATTTCTGGGAAAATAATCAATATTTTGGTTCATTTGCCACTCCATTTTCAGTTGAGTTAAATAGGTTACCAGCCAATTTTCAAATGGAATGCATAAAGCTACAATCTTACATTCAACTTAAAGAAAAATTTGATCATATCTCTTTACTGGACTTTCATAGGCAGTATCTTCCCAGAGATAAATACCCCTTGTTTCATAATTATGCCTTTTTTCATGTCATTACACTTATATTTGAGAACAATTATTTTGAAGAATGAAGCACCTTAATAGTAAAATTAGAACCAAACTATCTCATAAGCACCTTGAGAACTCACTGAGAATTTCAATTACTTCCATTGAACTAGACATTAATGCATTATGGTAGTTTCTCCCATACAATGTTAAATATTCCACTAGATACATGTTACCCACTTCTATTACTTTTACAATAAAAATATCAAAACAATTTTATTATTTAAATATGTACATTTTCTGTATTAGTGATCACACACTTGGGACCTACTCAATCATTTTTAAAGATTCTCTGAATGGGCCACTACATAATTAAGATTATTATGTGAACACTTTTTTGCTTATCTGTGGTGGTGGATATGACCATAATTATGCATTAAGGTATGAAAGTTTCTTTCTTTTTTTTTTTTTGGTAATCAACTTTCCTTAGTATTTGCATGTTTATTGTGTGGCCCAAGACAATTATTCTTCTAATGTGATCCAAAAAAGCCAAAAGTTTGGACATTGCTGATCTACATGATTAACTAAATAAACAGTAAATTTAGTTTTCAACACTTTATGTGTATGTGCCACACCAAATAGCCCATAACCTTGAAGCCCTCAAGTGTTAATACTATTATATATGTACATTTTGTTAATAATTGCTTATAATAGAATAAGTAATCATATAGAGAAGGAACTGCAGGGTATTCCAAAATCTCCATACATAGGCAAAATTAATAAACTTTAATAATGGCAGCTATCTAGAAATGTGTTTGTCATAAGTGGGATAAGAGTGTGTGTGTGTAGAAACATGTAGCCAACCCACAGAAAGTATTTTGTATATATTTTGTAAAATTTTGTAATGAATATCTTGTAAATAATGGTATATTTAGCTACAATTTCCCATTTTCCCTATGTAGAGCAACTTTAGGGGCACCCTGTAATTTCAGTATAATAAAGATAACACTTGCTTCTTTGTGTCAATTTTTGTCCTCATTTCTAATGTATTGCCATATTGCATTCATTGCAATAATTCAGTAAGTCCTAAATTGCCTTTAAAGGGTACTTATATCAATTCAGCTTCTCACTTACAATTAATTGAAACTTCTCAATGTTGCTGTGGCACCATCAAAATCTTTCAAAAGTCACCATAGCTCTATGTAAATTCTCAATAAATCCTACAAAAATGCATTTTTAAATTTAAAAAATCAGCCTCTAAAATGGCACATCATGCAACAAAACTTCCAGTTGCTGACAGATACAAAGAATAAAGTGCTTAATGGTGTTTAATAGACCATTTTGTTTTTAAATTTCTCCTCTTAAAAATATAAATGGAAGGCTCGACACCCATAGCACAGCAGTTACGGCATCAGCCACATACACCGAGGCTGCTGGGTTTGAGCCTGGCCTGGACCAGCAAAACAGTAACCACTGCAACAAAAAAATAGCTGTGTGTTGTGGCTGGCACCTGTAATCGCAGCTACTTGGGAGGCTGAGGCAGGAGAATCTCTTGAGGCCAAGAGTTTGAGGTTGCTGTGAGCTGTGACACCATGACACTCTACCAAGGGTGACATAGTGAGACTCTGTCTCAAAAAAAAAAAAAAGATATGGAAGATCTAATTTTTTTCCCAATGCTTTTCCCTAAAATGCCTGGAATTCAGTGTTTTTCCTATGGTATATGTATAATAATTAATTTTTTAAAGTAAAAATGGATAAGGCTAGAAATGAAAAGGCGAATTAATCTTTTAATAATCCTAACAATATGCCCCATTAACACAAAAGTCTGTGTGCTGCTGACACTAAGATTAAAATGCCAATGTATATCTATTCATTACATAAGCCTCTCTTTTCTTACAGTCAGAAGACATCGAATCATTGATTCCTAAAGGATTGCCTGAGTTTACAAAACAGCAAATTCGCTATATTCTGCAGGTGAGATGGGGTCAGGAGTAGATGTGTGAGAGCCATATTAACAAACTGCATCCTAAGATGCTTCACTTAATTAAGAACCGAAAGACACAAGTAAAAATACTCCTTCACGAGAGTTGATTATACATTTATTAGGCAAGCGTTGCATTATTGTTTAGTCAGACTATTAAAAACTAGTATTTAATGACTAGTATTCTCCTGGTTTCAGTTTTATTGATTTCTATTTTAAAATTGCTAAAAGAAAGGATTTTTCAAGTTTGTACCACAAAAATTATTTTGTCATTATGTTTATTATTTCATTTCTTTGATTTTTTTTTTGCTCTTCTTTGTCTAATTGCTTGATGTAGAAACTTACCTTATTGATTTTAAATCTTTCCTGTTTTCTAACATAAAGATTTAATGCTATAAATTTCCCTCTTAGCATGGCTTTAGTTGTATACCACTAATTTTGTTGTTGTATTTTCTTTTTTTTTTTTTTTTTTTGAGACGGAGCCTCAAGCTATCCCCCTGGGTAGAGTGCCATGGCATCACAGCTCATAGCAACCTCCAACTCCTGGGCTCAAGTGAGTTTCCTGCCTCAGCCTCCCAAGTACCTGGGACCACAGGCGCCCGCCACAATGCCCAGCCATTTTTCGGTTGCAGCCATCATTGTTGTTTGGCCGGCCCAAGCTGGGGATTCGAACCTGCCACCTTAGGTGTACGTGGCCGGCGCCTTAGCCGATTGAGCCACAGGCGCCGAGCCTGTTGTTGTATTTTCATTTCTTTCAATTCTATGTACTTTTTATTTATCTTGGTACTACTGCCTTGACCTGAGGATTATTTAAAAGTGTATTGTTTCCATACAATCATATAGGTTTTGATCAACTAGTTCTAATTTAGTAATGAGTGGTGTTTGTTTTTCCATTCTTGTGATACTTCACTTAGGAAAATGGTCTCCAATTTCATCCAGGTTGTTACAGAAGATATCAGGTCTACTTATTTTTTATGGCAGAATAATATCTAATGATATACATATATCACAACTTATTAATTGATTCATTTATCCAAGGACATTTGAGTTGTTTCTATATCTTTGTGATTTTGAATTGTGCTGCTATAAACATTCGAGTACAAGTGTCTTTATGATAAAATATCTTTTTTTCCCTTTGCATAAATATCTAGTAGTGGAATTGCAGGATCAAATGGTAGATCTACTTTTACTTCTCTGAGGAATATCCACACTACTTTCCAAAATAGTTCAAACTGAGGGGAGGGAGAGAAGGGATGGGTAAATTTCCACCCAGTGGGTATGTTGCATCATTGCATGGGTATTTTACACACTGCCTGGGTGAAGGACAACCATACAAATGCAAACTATGCAACCAAAATGCATGTATCCACATAATAATCAGAAATAAAAATAAAATGTAAGTTATTTAAAAATATCGAGAAAAGTATATTGTTTAGAGATTTCAAACTGTTTAGATGTTTTCATATTTTATTTCTGTTAATTATTTATAGTTTGGTTCCATTGTGGTCAGGGGACATATCCTGCATGAGATAAATTCTTTTTAAATGGTTAAGTTCTGTTTTATGATCAAATATATGATGTCTTTTAGTATATGTCCTATGGCCACTTGAAAGAATGTATTATATTGTTAGGTAGAATATTCTATAAATGTCAGTTAGATTCATTGATTTAACAATGTTGTTGAGTTATTCTATATTCTTTTTTATTTTTTGCATTATTTATTAGAGACAGAGTCTCACTTTGTTGCCCTCGGTAGAGTGCTGTGACATGACAGCTCACAGCAACCTCTAGCTCTTAGGCTTAGGCAATTCTCTTACCTCAGCCTCCGAATAGCGGGGATTACAGGCACCCACCACAACGCCCTGCTGTTTTTTGTCACAGTTTGGCTGGAGCCAGGTTTGAACCTGTCACCCTCAGTATATGAGTCTGGCACCCTACCCACTGAGCACAGGCGCCCCCCAGTTATTCTATATTCTTGATCATTTTCTCCCTAATAGTTCTACCAGTCCCTGAGAAAGGGATAGAGAAGGGATAGATAGTATTGTGGATAATTGTGGATTTATCTGTTTCTCCTTTCAGTTCTATAAGATTTTGTTTCACACATTTTGCTGCCTTATTATTTGCTGCATAAACATTTAGGATTGCTACATCTTCTTATTAGATTAATCCTATTATTATTATGTAGTACCTATCTCCATCCTTGATAATTTTCTTTGTTCTGATCCTTAGTAATTTTCTCTGTTC
Organism: Galagoides demidoff; assembly: GCA_963574575.1. Taxonomy (NCBI): domain Eukaryota; kingdom Metazoa; phylum Chordata; class Mammalia; order Primates; family Galagidae; genus Galagoides; species Galagoides demidoff. Next base: position 7,357 of record CAUYQV010100771.1, read on the forward strand.
TGAACCAGATTTTATTTAACATCAGTAGAGAAACTCCTGCTTTCTTTGGATTAACAATTATATGGTGTATTTTTCCAACTTTTAAATTTCTTTTCTTAAATTTTAGAATATTATGGGAGTACACATGTTTTGGTGACATAGTTTACTTTAGTATATTTAAGTCAAAGTTGTAAGTGTGCACTTCTCTGAAAGTGAGGGATATACCTGACAGGTATGAGTTTACCAAACCCCTCTCTCCTATGTACCTGTTACGTATGAATTTACTCATCTTCATTTACTTTCATATATGACAGTAAACAAGGGTTTTAAAGCAACTATCACAAAATAATTCAAGAAGAAACTACAATCAGACTTAAAACAAAAGCATACAATGTCTCAACAGCAAAATATAAAGTCTCAGAAAAGAGATAGAAAATACAAGTATAAAGGGGAAATAAAAAATACATGAAAGTAAAAGAGGATGGATAAATTCATATATATATGAAATTCAATATATATATGTTATACATATGAGAATATATAATAATTTCTATTATACTATAAAAGAGGATAGGTAAATTCATGTATGTGAAATTCAATATATATGAAATATACATATGAGTATATATAATAATTTTTATGATATTTGAAGTAAGATTCTTATAAACAACATACAGTTGGGACATTTTGTTTTATTTATCTACTCTGTCAATCTGTGTCTTTAATTGGTATGTTTTCAATTATTGATATATTAGGGCTAGATGTGTAATTTTTTTTTTTTTGGTTTTCTGTTTGTTCTATTTTGTGTTTACCAGTTTTCTTTGTCATGCTTTCCTACAGTTACTTAAACTTGTTTTAGAATTACTTTTTGATTTGTCTCTAATGCTTTTGGAGACATCTTTTTTAAGCATAGATTTTTTAGTGGTTGTTTGAGGTATTATATATCCATAACTTATCCCGTAAATGGTGTCAATATTTTAACAGTTTCAGTGAATGTAGAAAAGTTTGATTCCTTTATTTCTCTTTACCCTCTACATTTATAATTATCTTAAGTATTCCCTCTAACTCCAATGAGAACTAAATTAGACAGTGTTTATATATATATATACACACACACTTTTTTTGCTTCAACTATTTGACATAATTTAGAAAACTCAAGAGAAGTAAGAAGACCTTTTATATTTACCCATATTTTTCTTACCATGCTATTTGTTCTTCTTAATGTCCCAAATTCCTTCTGTTACAATTTTCTTCCTTTTTAGAGAACTTACTTCAGCTATTCTTTTAGGGTATGCTGACTAGTGACAAATTATTTTCATTTTCCTTCACCTGAAAATGTGATTGTTTTCCTCTTCATTTCTAAAGGATAATTTCACTAGATATAGAATTTGTAGTTGACAATTCTTTTGTTTTATCACTTTAAAAAGCTTGTCAGTTCTTCTACCCTCCATGGTTCTAATGAGAAATCTGTTGTCATTTGACTTATTATTCCCGATAGCTAAGGATTTTTTTTTGTTGCTTTCAACAATTTTTAATTTAACTTTAGTTTTAAGAAGTTTGACTCTGATTTGCTTGACTATGATTTCTCTGGGTTTATACTATTTGGGATTTATTTAGCTTCTAGAATCTATATGTTGATGGTTTTTGCTAATTTGAGGAAGTACTCATGAATTTTTGACAGTATTTTTTCAGCTCCACCTTCTTTCTCCTTTTCTTTCAGGACTCTGATAACATGAAAGTCAGATACTTATCATTCCATAGACCCTTAGGCTCTGTTTATTTTTTTTTTTCAGTCTATTTACTTTCTGATATTTGAATTATGTACTTTCTATTGTTCTCGATGGTTAATTCATTCCTGTTCTTTCTATTCTGCTTTTTAGCTTATTTGTTGAGATTTTTTGTTTTGTTTTTTTTTCTCTGATTGTTTTAGTTATTAAATTTTTCAGTTCTAACATTTCTGTTTAGTGACCCTTTATACACGTATTTTCTATTTCTTTACTGAGGCTTTATATTTTACTGTTGAGACATTGTATGCTTTTGTTTTAAGTCTGATTGTAGTTTTTTCTTGAATTATTTTGTGACAGTTGCTTTAAAACCCTTGTGCAATAAGCCTAACGTTTCTGTTATGTTGATGTTGGCATCTATTTATTGCTTTTTCTTTAGAGCTGAGATTTTCCTTGGAACATCTTCTTTCCTTAGAATAAACATGTGGTTTTGAATCAAACCATGGCATTTTTGCTGCTATCTTATGACATTCTGGATCTCACTCAAATATTCTATTTTTGCCGAACTCTTCTGATGCTCTGAAACATCAGCGAAAGTACAGGCACTGCCTAATACTACCAGCTAGGAGTGGAAGTCAATGTTCCCCCACTGAACCCCTCTTGATGTGATAGGGTGAAATACCAAGCTTCTTTCATGATCTGAGCTGATACCACAATGCTTAGGGCTTTATTTTTGCCCAGGGGGTATGAAAGCCCCATCTCTCCACTTGGCCTTCTCTGATACCAACCTGATGAATCCTGTTGGTGTACCTCCCTAGGCCTGCCATGGAGAGATATCTAGGTTCGCCCTTTGGCCTTTGATGGTTTGGGTGTGAGTACAGCTGTAGCTTTTTCTGTGTTGTTTGACTGAAGTAGAATGGTCACTATCTGAAAGTTTTCTGTCTTGCTAGGCTGCCTCTTTCACTCTCCTTTGGCTACAGAAAGAAGAATTTTTTCAGGACTTTCATTGATACATTTGGATTATCACCTTCCCCCAACATCAGCCTGATATATGAACCAAAAAGAAAATCCAGGAACTCACTATTGTGTCATTCATCAGGTTCCAAGTTCCATAATCAGTCTTCTTTCATTTCACCATTCTATGTCTTTTTATATTTGTTTTATAAATTATGTCCAGGGTTTTTAGTTGTACTTAAACAGGAGGACTAGGGGCAAATATTTCAATCTTTCCATAAGCTGAAGTTGCCAGTTTTTTAAACCATTTTTCTTTGAAGAAAAGAGAGTAACCTAATGGAAAAGTTTCTATCAACTGGGCATAGTGGCTCAGGCCTATAATCCTAGCACTCTGGGAGGCCAAGGCAAGTGGATTGCTTAAACTCAAAAATTCGAGACCAGCCTGAGCAAAAGTGAGACCCTATCTCTACTAAAAATAGAAAAAATGGGGCAAGAAGATCGCTTGAGCCCAAGAGTTGAAGGTAACTGTGAGCCTTTACATCGCAGCACTCTACCCAGGTTGACAGCTTGAGACTCTGTCTCAAAAAAAAAAAAAAAAAGTTTCTCTTTCTCTTTGAAAATTTGAAATGGTTCTATACTGCAGAGTTAAATTTAATTAGTATTATAGTCTCACCTCAGGCAAGATTTATGCACTTGGTAGTACATTTAGGAAGATTAATTTTATTACTTAGAGGTTGACTATTTCTTCTCTTCTAATCTTTTTTTTTTTTTTTTGAGACAGAGTCTCACTTTCTCACCCTTGGTAGAGTGCTGTGGCATTGTAGCTCATAGCAACCTCAAACTCTGGGCTCAAGTGATTCTCTTGCCTCAGCCTCCCAAGTAGCTGGGACTATAGGCATTGGCCACAACACCTGGCTATTTTTAGAGACAAGGTCTTGCTCTGACTCAGGCTGGTCCCAAACCTGTGAGCTCAGGCAATCCACCTGCCTCGGCCTCCCTGCCTAAAATTACAGGCATAAGCCACTGCATCCAGCCATCTCTTCTAATCTTTTAAATAAACACAAGAAAAATTTAAACTTTTAAATTTTTAAATTGGCTCCTGTGGCTCAATGAGTAGGGTGCTGGCCCCATATACTGAGTGTGGCTGTGAGCTGTGATGCCACAAAACTCTACTGAGGGCAACTCTTTTCTCAAAAAAAAAAAAAAAAAGAAAAGAAAAGAAAGAAAAATTTATACTTTGTTGATAAGATTTTGTTTTGTAAGAAAGATAATAGTTTCTCAAGAAAATAATAATAAGCGCTTGTTCTAAATACACAGGTATCTCTTCAGGGAAATTGCTTGGATTGTGTAAACACACTATTAACAAAATGCCATGTATATAGTATCACTGTTCTATTATTGTCATATCAAAATAAAATTATTACGTTTTCTGATAGTAGCACAAAAATAAGATTACTCCAACTTATATTGCCTGTTTTCACATGTAGTAAAAGTAAACCATTAATTGTTTTTTTTCCTCCAGATGAGAAATATGTCTGATAAGTCACTCCGGCTAGTGCTGTCCACATTTAGCAACATACGGGAGGAGCTTGGGCATCTTCAAAATGACTTGACAGTAAGATTTATTTGTATCTTTCTTTCCAACGCCTTCTTAGTTCCTATCTTCCTAGTATGGATATAAAGATATTTAGTCCAACTTTCAAAAGTTTAGTACAGTGCAACAATATTACATTCTCTCAGACATAACTAAATTATTTTCTTCAAACAGTTAATTAGGGTTAAGAGAAGAGCAAGGAGCTGTCCATTGTGTAAGTGAAAAAAATGTTGGGCATGCACTTAGTATTTAGTTTACCCCTAAAAGTATTTAAATTACCCCTAATTTAAAACTTAAAGCCAGGGATTAGGCTGCAAAATTAAAATAACGTGACTCATTGAAGGTGAATTTCACCACTTTGTATATAATAAAGCATATTCCAAATTTCTATTCAAAAATAATAACTTCAAAATTTATTTCTCTGATAAATTTAACCTTTTCTATTTTAATTAGTATTCTTGGTGCCATCAGCTAGATACATTCAGAATATTTTCCATATAATAAATCACTTTTTGAGGATTTTGGAGTTGTGTTTTTGTTGTTTTTTGAGTTATAATGAACACATTTAGACTCTAAATTAAAGATTTACCACTTGCAAGGATTAAGAAGGATTTCTTGTACTTTGGGCAAAAACATTAAAATATTTCAGAAGGTTCTGCTTCATTGCACTTAGAGTTAGTCATTCCATCAAAATGTCTCCTTAAATACAGGTTTATAATGTTTCTATCCTATTCTATCTCATATTTTGCTTAATTTTTAAGAATTTTGCTTTATTAAGCAAGTACAAATGAAATGAGTGCTTATTTAAATTTTTCAAGGTGAATCAGTCTTTGTCTTATGTAACTGTTGACAAGTATCTGTAATTCTGAGTCATAATAAATAATTTATGCTTTTAGTCACTGGAAAATGACAAGATAAGACTTGAGAAAGACTTAGCATTCAAAGATACACAAATAAAAGAGTATGAAGAACTCTTGGCATCAGTGAGAGCAAATATTCAACAACAGCAGGTAAGTTGATGCTTTTATTGGTTATAAACTAGATCAATAGATTTTTATATGTACAATTACTAAAACATTAGAATTATAAGATATAATCCAGGTAGACATGATGGAACAATTTTTTCTTATAAGAATTGAGCGATTTTGGGTATTTACAATAACTGAAATTTCTCCCTGAACAAAAGATAATGTCATACATTTTAGATGTAAAGTATATATATGGTACAAAATTATTTGTGTGGTTGGATGTTAAAAATTGTGTAAATACCAAAAATATAGGTTTTCTCTTATATTTAATCTACTAACATGTCAATGAAAAAAAGCTTTGCAAATATTAATGTATGTTTGTGCAGTGAATAAATGAATGAATAAATTCTAGAGGAGCTCTCCAGATGTCTGAGCAGAGATGATTCCTAGGAAATTGTAATGAGTCTTAAGGCTCACTTCTTACTAATTTCCACTCTTATGAAAGCCTCAAATTATTGCTCAGTTACTAGTTTTCACATAAGTAATGAAGCATATGGTTATATGGTAATTTTTGTGCCTACTAGGTAGCAGGATACAGTATTGTGAAAGGGTAGCAAGAGTCTGATTGGGACATTGAAAATTCATCTGGTATTGATTTCTTCTCACTAATGATAGGCAAGTTAGACTAGAGGCAAGATTATATTTTACATGGCTAATTTAATATACCATCTAAGGGCAAAAATATAAGAAAATTGGACATGAACAAATAATTTCTTGATTTTAGCTGGGTGTGACCGTATTATAGGATTGTACCTATAATCCTATCACTTTGCGAGTCTGAGATGGGAGGACTACTTGAAGCCAGGGATGCAAGACGACCAGCCTAGGCAACATGACGAGACCCCCATCTCCACAAAATAATAAAAATTAGCAGGATGTTTTCTGTAATCCCAGCTATTTTGGAGGCTGAGGCAGGAGAATTCCTTAAGCTTGGGTGTTCAAGGCTGTAGTGAGCTATGATTGTGCCACTGAACTCCAGTCTGGGTAACGGAGTGAGAATTAGTTGCTAAAAAATGAAAAAGGAATTGGAATGGCGCCTATGGCTCAAAAGAGTAAGGTGCCAGCCCCATATGCTGGAGGTAGTGGGTTCAAACCCAGCCCTGGCCAAAAAATGAAAAAGAAATTACTTGCTTTGACTGAATGAATCATTTAAAAGAGCACTCCCTCACAGAAAATAAAATGCATTTGTCTCATGTACTTGTGTCTTCTTTATAGCAAGTACTTCAAGACTCAAGCTCAAAATGCCAGGCTCTGGAAGAAAACAATCTCTCTCTTCGACATACACTATCAGACATGGAATATAGACTAAAAGAATTGAAATATTACAAACATAATTTAGAGGAAGAGAATAAAAATCTTAGAATGCAGGTATTAAAACTTCATTTTTTTATTTCAAATTAATATGAGGGTACAAATTTTTAGGTTACATTGTTCTCACTTCTGGAGTATAAAACTTTGTTTTAAATATATAGTATTGCCTTAGTTGTGCTATTGTAATCCTAGCATTGAAAATAATATACATGTACACCATGGAATACTATGTAGCCCTAAAGAAGGACGGAGACTTTACCTCCTTCATGTTTATATGGATAGAATTGGAAAATGTTCTTCTTAGCAAAGTATCTCAAGAATGGAAGAAAAAGTATCCAATGTACACAGCCCTATTTTGAAACTAATTCAGAGCTTTTATAGGAATGTCATAACCTAATTATAGCCTTAGAATATGGGAGGGGTGTGGGAGGATGATGTAAGGGGGTGGATGGGGGGAGGGAGGGAGATTGGTGGGGTCACCTCTATGGTTTATCTTAAAAGGGTACAAGTGAATCTTTCTAAAAGCAGAGTATGAACGTTTTAACTCAATAACTAAGAAAATGACATGAAGGTTATATTGACCGGTTTGATGAGAGTATTTAAAAATGTACATGAAAACAGCACACTGTACTCCATGATTGCATTAACATACACAGTTATGCTATAAGAAATAAAAAAAAGAAAAAGACAAAGAAAATAAATATATTCATGTGTGTATGTATACGTATATTCTATTTATCTTTTTGGTTTGGGACACAATCTCACTCTGTTGCCCCAGGCTAGAGTGACAAGGGATTATAGTTCACAGCAACCTCAGACTCCTGGGTTCAAGTGATCCTCTTCTTGCCTCAGACTCCCTAGTGGCTGGGACTACAGCCACCCACCACAACATCCAGCTAGTTTTTTCTATTTTTAGTAGAGATGGGGTCTCACTCTTGCTCAATCTGGTCTTAAATTCCTTGGCTCAAGAGATCCACTTGTCTTGGCCTCCCAGAGTATTAGGATTATAGGTGTAAGCCATTGTGCCCCGGCCTATTCTACTTACCTCGAGAAAGTATAAGAACTGCTTTCTGATGAATTAATACACAGTTGGGTCTTATCTCACTGACATTTGAGCTTTTTAAAATAGTTTCTGAAAATTACTTTCATTATTTCAATGTCTTATTTTATCATGTGGTTTTCATCTGATAATAATCCTACTAATGTAATGTGTATTTCCTTCATAATAACCTAATTACAGAAAATGATTTTATCTTGTGTAGGTTTCTGAGACTTGCACAGGCCCAATGTTGCAGACTAAAATGGATGAGATTCGCAACCATTACATAGAGATGCTAAAAAACTTGAGAATGGAGAAAGATAGAGAGATCTGCAAGCTTATGGTATGTTGATCCTACAATGCATAAATACACAGGCCAGCACAAACTATCTAAGAAGATAAAGATGGTTTCAAGTTTAAAGCTACAAGGAAAAATCAACTGAAAGTACAGTTTTAGGACTACAGTATGCTGGAGAATTTTAAAATGACATTATTGTGTACAAAATAGAACTGTTTTCTAGTTTAGCTTAATCTTTTTCTAGGAAAGTAAAAGAGGAAATTCATTTTTATATTTTGTTTTTTTAATAATTTTTTTTGGAGGCCAGTGGAGAACTCTTTATGATCTTACTAAAAGCATGCTGATGTGGGCCAGAACAACGTTTGAGATTATCCAACAAAGCCACAAGTGGACTTATCAAAATTTGAGGGATGATAAATAACAAAGATTTTAAGGGATGATAAATAACAAAGACTTTGTTAAACATGAGAATATAAACAGTGTTGAACTTTATGTACCTATAATTGGCGTCAAAATTACGGTGGCATTTGCAAGAATAAGTATAAATTACCTTATCTTGTAATTCTAGGTTAAATTAACCTAGTCTACCCCTTAATATACTGTTTTCTGAATGTACTAACATATTTTAATGAATGAGATAAACACATATTTCTTTCTCCAAATTTCAGTGTATAATCTTCACCAAATATCAAAATGAAAAGAAAATTGTTTAAAAAGCCTACCAATTTTGCTGGCAAATTTTTTCCGCCTATTTCTTTACCATTTCAATGTAACTAATACAACTTCAAGCTAGCAGCAATCTATGCAGACATAAAAGGTAAAGAGGAAAATGGATAAGATTTATAGTTACGAGACCTGTCTTGGAGTGGCACCTATGTGACTCTGTGTCATTTAACCTCTATGGAACTCATTACCTGTTTTGTAGTAATAAAGCATAGTAATGCTTATCTCACAGGGATGCTATGAGAACTGAGATAAGTTATGCAGAGGAATATTTTCAGAACCAAAAATCAGGACATAATATTAATTATTTGTGTTGGGATTTTCTTAATTAGTACTTGAAGGAATTGAAAGTGCTTGCATTCTTAGCTTTATTTTAAATGTTGTTGCCCAAGACTGTTACTTATATAATGCTTAGCCCTAAATAGCAAAGGCACCTTAACAAAAAAGGACAAATTCCTAATTGGCATTTCAATTCACATTTTATATACATAAAATTGTATAGAAGTTTTTAACCATTGGTATTTTACTTTTCATTTCATAATTAGGTATGTGAATTTGTGTCATTAAACCTCCCCGGAACTCAGTTACATATTTTGTAAATGAAGGTTATAATAATACTTACTATTTTTAATCCTTAGTCCCAATTAAACCAGTACCAAAAAGATGTTTCAAGAAAAGAAGGAAGTTGTACTGACTTCCAGTTTAAGCTTCATGAACTGACAGGCTTGCTTGAAGAGAAGGATTCCTTTATAAAGCGTCAGTCAGAGGTAAAAAAGGAAGGGGTGGGATGGAGAGAAATAATACAAATGAGTCCTATGGGATAAATACTTCCCAAGGACTAGAAAAAGGCACATTTCCAAGATTCACTTTATTACGTGAACTAGAATGTAAATGCCTGTGAAGAAGTGGAAGATACATATGATATTTCAGGAAAAACTATTAAAATGAAATCTAGAATGAAGCAAAAAATAAGTTCTATAGTACATTTAGTATTTTAAGACATTTATTTTATATCTCATTATCAGTGAAACTCCCAATAAGACTGTGAGCTCCTTGGTAGATTATGAGCTGATTCATCAAAGTACTGTGTTATATTCCACTCTAAATCTAAAGCTTGTAGCCCAGGATCTGGCATTCAATAGGTACTGATGTGTAGTCAGGAGACCTGTCTTGGAGTGGCACCTATGTGACTCTGTGTCATTTAACCTCTATGGAACTCAAAAGGAATTATCAAAAACAATGGACTAATATTATATTGCTGATATTGAACAAGCGGTGCTTGTATTAATTTTCAGTGATGGACTTCCTGTTAGTAATCTATATCTGCTTCCATATTGAGGTTTCAATACTTTTCTGCTATGGTTATACTTTTCAAGCTTTCTGGGACAAAACTTTCACATCTTCATGTTGAGAAACATGCCCATTCAATATCAAGTAATCTCAAGTAATAGATACACAGGTATACTGTATACTATTATAAGTTAGTGGTTTCATGCATATCTGTATAATATAACTTGTTAGGTACATGAAGCAACACTACATGATATTATTAAACAAACGGGAAAAGAACAATCTTACCTTAAGGCTGAAAAGGAAGGGGGGTAATTATTCTTCATAACATTGATATCTATCGAACATACCTCTTTCCTCATGTTTCTACTTTCCATTGAATGATTTATGTTGTCTTTTATTTATAAGGAACTCTCAAAGTTGAGACAAGAAATACATTCATCTCATAATCAACCCTCCAATGGTGGAAGGACTACTATTACTACTAAAAAGTAAGGTATTTTTAAATAAAATTTGAATATGACTGTGGTTATTATATAGTCAAAGTTATTGCATATTTAATTGATACATATTATATAGAGTTAATTGCATATTTAATTGACATATATTATGCAGAGTTTTCTCCTGGCCAGTCATTCTACTGAAAAATAAATATTCACTGTGAAAGTGAAAAACAATTTTTAAACCAATTACATTAGTTATGACACTTTCTGTTGCATGTAACAGAGACCCATCTTAAACTGGGAATTAGTTAATTCACTTCATTAGTGTTGCTTGGCATCCAGATGAATTTGTATACTCAAAATATATCTTTATATCTGTCTTTACATCTTGACTCTGTTCTTTCCTGTGTAGATGTCATTCTTAGGATCCCCCTTCATGGTAGTGATAAGACCATAGCTTACATTCTAGCAATTTACTGAACCAAAGTGTAAAGTAACTATGAATAGTTTTAGAAAAAGTCTATTTTTGATAATTCATATGAATGGAATAATATAATATGTAGTGTTTTGTGACTAAATTCTTTCATTTGCATAATGTTTTCAAGATGCATCTGTACATTAGCATGTGTCAGGACTTCATTCCTTTTGGTTGCTAAATAATACCCTATTTTATAGATACACAACATTTTATATATTCATCAGTTGATGGACATTTCAGTTGTTTTCAATTTTCAGCTATTGTGGATAGTGCTGCTATGAACACTTATGTATAAATTTATGTAGTATATATATTAATTTCTTTTGAATACGTACATAGGAGTGGAATTTATGCATCACTTGATAACTCTATGTTTGACAGCCATACTATTTTCTAAAGCAGCTGCATCATTATACACTTAAACCCATCTTTGCCACCACTTGTTATTTTATTTAAATAACTTTATTATGATATAATTCACACCACACAGTTCAGCCATTGAAAATGTACAGTAAATGGATTTTTTTGCATATTCACTGAATTGTGCAACTATCACCACAATTTAACTTTAGAACACTTTCATCATCTCCCCAAATTGCCCTGTTCCCACTAACAGTCACCTCCCATTCCTGCTTCCCATCTCAGCTCTAGGCAACTACTAATTTTTCTATCTCTATAGACTTGCTTATTCTGGATGTTCCATATAAAGTAGAATCATGCAGTATGTGCCCTTTTGTGTCTGATTCTTTGATATAGCATAATGTTTTCAAGGCTTATCCATATTGTAGCATGTATCAGCATTGCATTCTTTTTATTGACAATAATATTTCATTGTATGGATAAACTATATTTTAGTAAACTGTTTATCAGCTGGTGAATATTTGGTTTGTTTCCACTTTTTGGCTATTATGAATAATGTGGCTATGAGCATTCTTGCACAAAGAATGATATAAGGGTACAAATGTTTATGTTATGTTGTTTTCATTTATAAAGTAAAGTTCAAGTTGTCTTTGTACTCTTTGTGGTGGGTGTATGTTTCCAAGTATTTTGGTATATACCTAGGAGTAGAATTGCTAGGTCATATGAAAACTCCATTTGGCATTTGAAAGGACTGCAAAAGTATATCTTTTTTTTTCAATCAAATACTTATCTCTGGATTATCAATTTTAATCACTTATGTATATGTTTATTCATATTTCGTACCATATCTTTTGATTATAGCTTTCTGGTAAGTTTATTTTCTTAATTGGGGATTCATTGAGAGTACAAGACATGTCACACACTGAGATCCCACCCTCTCCCTCCTTCCTTCTCTCTCCTCTTCTTTTGCCCCACCCCCTCCCTCCTCCTCTCTCTCTCTGCTCTCCCCTTTCCACACCCTCACTGTACTATTAATTGTCATTAATTGTCCTCAAATCAAGATTGAATACATAGGATTAATGCTTCTCCATTATTGTGATGCTTTACTAAGAATAGTGTGTTCCACTTCCATTCAGGTTAATACAAATGCTGTGAAGTCTCCATTTTTTTAATGGCTGAATAATATTCCATGGTATACAAGTACCATAGCTTGTTAATCCATTCCTGGGTTGGGGGGCATTTAGGTTGTTTCCACATTTTGGCAATTGTAAATTGAGTTGCAATAAACAGTCTAGTTCAAGGGTCCTCATGATAAAGGTTTTTTTTTTTTTTTTCCCCTTCTGGTTAGATGCCCAATAATGGGATTGCAGGATCAAATGGGAGGTCTAGCTTGAGTTCTTTGAGGTTTCTCCATACTTCCTTCCAAAAATGTTGTATAAGTTTACAGTCACACCAGCAGTGCCAAAGTGTTCCTTTCTATTCCACATCCGCACCAAAATCCGCAGTTTTGAGTTTTTGTAATGTGGGCCATTCTCACCAGGGTTAAATAACATCTCAGGGTGGCTTTAATTTGCATTTCTCTTATAATTAAGGATAAGCATTTTTTCATATGGTTGCTAGCAATTCATCTGTCTTCTTGAGAGAAGGTTCTGATCATCTGTCTTCTTTTTCTAGTTCTGTAAGATGGCTTGTGAATTTGTTGATGTGCTCTTTTTCTGTTTTTTGAATGTAGGCTACTAAAGTGATAAATTTTCCTCTCAGAGCTGTTTTTGCTGTATCCCATAGGTTTTGGTAGCTTGTATCTTCATTGTTGTTGTGCTCAAGGAAATTAATGATTTCCCTTTTTATGTCTTCCTGCACCCATCTGTTATTTAGCATAAGGCTGTTTAATTTCCATGCCTTTGTGTAGGGTTGAATGTTTTCATTGGAGTTGAATTCCACCTTTAGTGCTTTGTGGTCTGAAAAGATGCAAGGTAGAATGTATATTCCTTTTTTTTTTTGAGGGGGGTGGTCTTCTGGTAGAGACCAGAAAACCTACTAGACAAATTCTAAAAGAGCTGTAATACTGAAGAACGTATATTCTTTCGCTTTAGGATGGAGTGTTCTATATACGTCTATCAAGCACAGTTGTTCTAGGGTTTCATTTAAGTCCCTTATATCTATATCTTTATTTAATTTCTGTTTAGAGGGTGTGTCCAGCTATATAAGAGTAGTGTTAAAATGTCCTGTTATTATGGTGTTATAGGATATCATATTGCTCAGAATAATTAAGGTCTGTTTCAAGAATCTGAGAGCATTCAAGTTGGGTACATAAATATTTAGAATTAAAATGTCTTCTTGTTGTATTTTTCCCTCTACCAAGATGAAGTGTCCATCTTTTTTTTTTTATGTTAGTTGCTTTAAATCCACATGTATCTAAAAATAAGATTGCAATCCCTCTTTCTAAGCCTCTCTTTTTTTTTGTCAACATTCCCTCTTACTCACCCCCCTCCTTGCTCTTTTTTCCTTTATTTTTTAAATCTTATTTTCCCCTCTTGCTCTTCAATATTCTCATCCTTCTGGTTCTGTAACAAAAGTACTCATCAAAAACTTAGGCCAGAGGCACAGTTACTTGAAGAGCAAGAGGAAGTGAAATAAAAATTAGGGAAGAAAAACAGATAAAAGAAAACACTAATGAGGAAGAATCAGCAGAAAAATCCTGGCAGCATGAAAAACCAGTCCAGAGCAATCCCCCCAAGGGACTGTGAGGTAGCTACTGCAGAGGAGTCCACCTATAAGGAAATGTTATAAATGACAGAAGGGGAATTTAAAATACAGATGATGAAAACAATGAAGGAAATTGCTGAGAAAATGGAAAATAACCAGATAACAATGAAAGAAATTGCTGAGAAAGTGGAAAATAACCAAAAAACAATGAAGGAAATTGCGGAGAAAGTGAAAAGTAACCAAAAGGAAATCCAAAAACAGAATCAAATAAAAGATGAATAATATGAGGACTACAGAAAGGATATAGCATAGCTGAAGGGACTGAAACAGTCAATTAGGGAATTTAAAGATGTAATAGAAAGTATCAACAACAGATTAAATAATGCAGAAGAAAGAATCTCAGAGGTAAAGGACAAAGCTCTTGACATAACTCAGATAGTTAAAGTGGCAGAAAAGAAGAGAGAGAAAGCAGAATGTTCAGTGACAGAATTATGGGAATTTTTGAAGCATTCAAACATATAAGTCATAAGTATCCCACAAGGGGAAGAAGAATGCCCTAGAGGAATAGAAGCCATACTAGAGAATATTATAAATGAAAATTTCCCAAATATCATCATAGATTCTGACACACTCCTCTCAGAGGGATATTGGACTCCAGGTCACCTCAACTCTAATTGAGCTTCTCCAAGACACATTGTGATGAACCAGTACAAAATCAAGACAAAAGAAAAAATTTTGCAAGCTGGCAGGAGTAAGCTCCAACTGACCTATAGGGGTAGATCCATCAGGGTGACCACACACTTCTCTAATGAAACTTTTCAAGCCAGAAGACATGGTCATCCACCTTTAATCTACTTAAACAGAACAACTTCCAGCCCAGAATTCTATATCCTGCTAAGCTAAGCTTTAAAATTGATGGAGAAATCAAATCTTTTACTGATATGCTAACATTGAGGGAATTTGCCACAACAAAACCAGCTCGACAGGAAATACTTCAACCTGTTCTACACATTAACCAGCAAAAGGGATCACCAGCAAAGTAAGTACCCAGAAAATAAAGGACAGAACCTAGCTTTCACAATAATGCAAAAGACTAAACTAAGCAATGGACTTTCACAAAATAAGATGAATAGAACACTACCACATTTATCAATTATTTCAGTAAATTTTAATAGCTTGAACTCCCCACTGAAGAGGCACAGACTGGCTGATTGGATTTAAAAACACAAGCCATTGGCTCGGCACCTGTGGCTCAATCGGCTAAGGCACCAGCCACGTACACCTAAGGTGGCAGGTTCGAATCCCCAGCCCGGGCTGCCAAACAACAATGATGGCTGCAACCAAAAAAAAAAAAAAATGGCCAGGCATTGTGGCGGGCGCCTGTGGTCCCAGCTACTTGGGAGGCGGAGGCAGGAGACTCGCTTGAGCCCAGGAGTTGGAGGTTGCTATGAGCTG
>CAUYQV010100772.1:0-14768 GCA_963574575.1 Galagoides demidoff
AGGAGCCCCAGGAAGGCAGGAGCCCAGCAGAGGGAGGACTCCCAAGAAGGAGGAACCCCAGGAAGGAGGAGCCACAGAGAGGAAGAAGCCCCAGGGAGGAAGGCAAAGACTGGGAACCAGCTGAAGGCTGAGAAGGCGAAGCTGAAAGTGGGGAGGGGCTATATCATATAGAGTTTCACATGCATGATGTACATGTGGGTCAGAAGGCAGAGTCTGGTCCAGCAGGTGCACATGTGAGTGAGAAGGTCTGCATGGCCAACAAGGTGTGGGAGGCTGCCCTATCAGCCACGCTTAGAGTAGCATGGGGCTGAAGCCTTGGTCCATTCAAATCTGGATCCACTTGAATCACCTGGAGACCTTTTACCTATCATAAAGGCTGGGGCACTATTTCAGATGGTTCTAATGTACATCGAGGGCTGAGAACTACTGATTTAGCATCTTGGCCATGGTTAGTGGTATGGGTTATATTATCTCTTCCCTTGGAGGGGGTTGAGAGCTTTCAATTGGCCTTCAGAGGCAGCTTTGGAGGGTAAACCAGGCCTTGGATGTTGGTATGTATCAAGTTCACAGAGATGGGCATTCAAAGAGATCCATTTGAGACAGATAAAAGGCATGTGCCTTGGGACTATAAATATTTCAGATCCTAATACTTTGCTGTGGGGGCCACAGTGTATTGTAGGATGCTATCAGCAACCCTAGTCTCTACCCGCTAGGTGCCAGTAGGGCTCTCTCAAGAGTTGTGACATTAATATCTCCAGACGTTGCCACCTGTCCCCTGGGAGGAAAAGCTGAGAACTGCTGGCATAAACAAAGATGAGCTACCAGGAAGGTCAAAGACACATGTATTATAAGGCTAACATTCACTCAATATTTGTGGTTAAGTATTCTGGACTCCAGTGAGTTTTGGGGAGAGGGTCCCCTCTCTGAACACAGAAGAAGCATGTGCTTGGAGGCACCAGAAAAAGCATACATTTTGGAAAAGAAGAAAATTTGATATTGAAAAAGGAAAAAAAGGACCCTAGTAGACATAAGAAGATTCAGGAATTCTGTTAGTCTTCCTTATACTATTGTATGGTTTAATATTTCCTTCTTTAAAGGAATGGGCCACTGCTGTATTTAACAACATGAATGAGTTCTGCACACATGAAAAAGTTTATAGTATTCAATCTCATTTACATGATGTTGGAAAGTGGGCAAAACGTATCCAGCGTTTCCGGAGTCAGATTTGAGATTCCCCTTGTGGGGTGGGTGCTACTGACTAGGAGTGGGTTCCCCCCTGAGCATCTGCTGGAAACACTGTTGACCTGGATCTGAGTGGTGGTTACACGAACGCAGGCAGATGTAAGAAATCAGTAAGTTGAAGACTTGAGGTTTGTGTGTTTGATGGATGTTTTATGGACCTCAAAGAGGCCTTTATATTGTAAAGAGCTTAGAGGCTCCAAAGTCACGTCCAAGCCTGACCTGAGCACACCTGGCTTGTTTCTGGCTGAATGATGAAGTCTGCATTGTGCTATTGTAAGCTGGGTGTAAATCCTGGTCAAGGAGCCTTATGAGGAAAGGGCAGAAGTCCAGACACGAACCAGCATCCAGTCCTACCTTAAAGGTCTGGACTTCCCGTGCCACGTAACTTGCCCCTTTACGTTGTTTAGCCAGGCCCGATGGAGAGGAAACATCGAAATCCTTCCCTGAGAGGGAACCACAGACAGCTCAAATTAGGCCCCCCAGCCGCAAAAGATTAAGGCGAATTGATGGATGAGTGGAGGGAAGGACAGATTGAGGATAAAGCAGCCAGAGCAGAATGCTGATTGTGCAGCCTCGGGGGTGGGTATTAAGTGTCCTCTCTCTAGTTTTTTCTGTTTCTCTCTCTGTTTGGAAGGTCTTGCAACACTATAATGTTGGGAGGGAAATCTTTCTGTTTCTGCTGAACTAAAAATATGGTGAGAACTTACCCAATAGAGCAAATTTCATTTTAAAGCTCTTTAAAGTTATCTTTAACCATTGTCCTGTGTTATCACCTCGCTGGTAATGGGGTTATCATGGAGGAATGTCATCACAGAAATGTGTTTCTGGAAGCAAGTTTCTCTAAATGTTGAGATGATTTCTCGAGAAAAGACTTTTCTGGGACAGTGCCTGTGGCTCAAAGGGGTAGGGCGCTGGCCCCATATGCCGGAGGTGGTGGGTTCAAGCCCACGCCTGGACAAAAACTGCAAAAATAAATTTAAAAAAAAAAGACTTTTCGTATTTACTTTTAGACTCTCTGTACAAGTCTTTTAAATTCAGATGTTTAGAAAAATTTCTCAGCAGTCCTTCCTACAAGTGTCCAATTAAGGATGGGATGAATGAGTTTTCTTTCCTTGTACAACTTTGTCATAAATAGCTGGCTGGGAGCGCGAGCCCTGTGCACCAGCTGCTGGGAGCCCGTGAGGTCTTCCAGGAGAGCAAGTAGAGTGGCTGGCTGCCCCCAAGTGTGGGGAGCCTTGTCCTCCTGGGAGAGGGATTTTACAAAGAAAGACATTTCAAAGTAGATGCTGTGTTTTCCATCCCTTTTCTGAAGTGTTTTCAAATCCACTCTGAGCTAAAAATGCTTAGAAGTTAGAAAAGAAGGCATATTTCAGACAACCCCTGGAGCAACTGACTATCCAGAGAGCTAAAGAGGGTAAGATTAGAGACGCCTGAATCCCAATATGTCCCCACTGTGGGAGGACTTGATTTATTTTTTGCCCCACCCACTGGGTCTCAACTTTGAAACAAGCAGTACAAATGAGTTGAACTAATACTAGGGTGACCAGACCTCCCGATTTTGGCGGGACAGTCCCGCTTTTCAACAATTTGTCCTGCGTCCCACGGCGTTTTAAAAAAGTCCCGATTTTTGGAAAGAATGCACCAAGGGGCTGGAGAACAAGAAGGGAATATACAGTTTTTGGCGGCCATATGGCTATTTCGCAGGAATATGAGTTTCATATTATTTTTGTTAATTTTATAATGTTAAACTGTAATAAATAATTGCTGAGAAGTGATCATCGAGAACTGCTTATCAAAGTTTGCATTGTTGTCAGGCCCTGTCTGCCCCGCGCCCGGCTCCGACCCGCTCCGCCCCCGCTCCACCCCCGCTCCACCCCGCTCCACCCCGCTCCGCCTCAGCGCCATGTTGTCCCGCCTTACAGATGTTAAAATCTGGTCACCCTAACTAATACCCTACTTGCATGCAAACTCTCCTAAAATGGGACATGTCTGATTCCAATCTTATCGCTAACCAGTGTGCAGTAAGTATTTGTTATTAAAGGACGATGCAGCTGCTTCAAGTCTAAGTTTGCTGTGAAGGTAACATAAAGCAGTACAAGATAGGGCTGTTTCTTTGTTCCTTTTCGTGTGTTATATCTGTAAGTATACACATCTCTATCAAAAGAAATCAAGACACACATTTTTAAAGCAAAAAGTCCTATGTCCCTTTGACTTTTTCTCACCTTCATCTCTCCCCTGGAGGTAACAGTCTGGTGGGAATCTTTTAGGGGAGGTATTAAGGGAAATTAGTTAAATTGAATTTTGTGCATATAAGTAAAACTATTTTGAAACACATGTTCATAAAGCTAGTGTCACAGACATTTAAATTAGATTTGGGGATACAAATATCAAATTTTACTATATTCTTTAAGAATGTCAAGGTAACATTAAAGGTTTGTGATATTACTAATATTATCAAGCCAAAGAAATAGCCTAAAATATTTAGACTTAAAAAATTCTCAATTTTGAAGTAATAGTTATAGCTGCTTATATAAGGAACATGTATATAACTGCCAAGGGAAGCACATTTTTTTGCTATGAAATTGTTTAAAAGTTGTATATTGAAAGGACAAAGAGTTACCCTCCAGTGTTAAGCTTTTTTTTTTTTTTTTTGAGACAGAGTCTCAAGCTGTTGCCCTGGGTAGAGTGCCGTGATGTCACAGCTCATAGCAACCTCAAACTCTTGGGTTTAAGTGATTCTCTTTCCTCCGCCTCCCAAGTAGCTGAGACTACAGGCGCCTACCACAATACCCGGCTATTTTTAGGTTGGAGTTGTCATTGTTGTTTGGCAGGCCCGGGCTGGATTCTAACCCACCAGCTCCAGTGTATGTGGCTGGCGCTCTAGCCACGTGAGCTATAGGCACTGAGCCAGTGTTAAACTTTTTGCACAAATAAGATGAAACTTGTAGGGCTGGTACAACTTGTTGGTGATTAGATTTCCCAGAGTGCCCTGGCTTCACAGGCCTGCCTGTTTTCTTAGAATAATTGGAGCAAAGACTCAGGCCAGACTGACTCATTGCCTGAAATTTTCACCAACTAGCAGAGACATTCTCCCCAGAATGTTACTCCTATGAGCTAAGATGTTATTTCTGGAGTATCCTTGCTAGAAAATGCAAATGTTCATGTAAGCAGCTGCAGCAAACAAAATCATTATCACCCACCGCCCTTTCTGCTGTCCAGAAGAAAATCAAAATAATAGTTTTGATTCTTAAAGACTGTTTGAATGAGGTTGGAGGACAATGTGTGAGAGAACAGACTAGAACAAGCTGCTATGTATCATGCATGTTTCTTTAAATCTAACTCACTCTATATGTATCTGTCCATGTTTTCTGAGTAGTGGACTCTAGCAAACATTACACAGCATGTGTTACAAGGCAGTGTTTAAGTTCCTCAACCCCCATCTGAACTCCGTAGGACCAGATGTGTTTTGAAGTTTGGGCAGCATCCTGTAATAACACAGTAATATTTCTACAGTGAAATTTTGTGTGCTCAGATTGTGTCATATTAATAAAACATAAATAGCCTCACTTCTTATTGCAAAATATAGGGATTCCAGAGTTATTTGGGTGTAGGCAGAGGAAGGATCACAGACTTGGATTAACTCAGTTAAGTCTTAAACAAGAGATAGACAATGTTAACATTATAAGACTGATATTATTTCTATTTTATGGACAAGGAAAGGGAGGCACTGACAAGTGAGTTATATTCCTGAGGTCACATGGTGAGAAACAGGTAGCCCTGGACTTTGAGGCTGGGTACACAACTGGACCGGACCACTACACTGAGCTGCCTCTCTGGGGAGCGCTGGATTACGTTCAGCTGTGTTACGTTCACTCAAGCACAAATATAAATGTAAATACAGCATGAAGGTAGCACACAGACAAATCTGATGACGCAGGGACATCCTATAGGCTCAGGGTCTCTCATCCCAATTTGCATAAACTTGGTTCAATTTATCCTTTGAATTAAAAAGTACATTTGTGACAGTGTTGCTGTAGATGAGTATGAGCACACCTGGGGAGACCACCATGGCTGTATACCCAAAAATGTCTTTGTCATACACACACACACCATATACATATGTGTGTATACATATATAAAATATATATATAAACATATAAATAAGATTTACATACATATATATGGTGTGTATATTATATATATGTATATATACTATATATTATATATTACATATATGTATATACTCTATATATTACATATAGTGTATATATACTACCTGTAATCTATACCATGTGTAGATGCTATATATATTATTTACATAAGATATATATTCCTGGAAGAAAATGCCTTGGTTAAAACTGCTCTAACATAAGGCTATATGCTTTTAAGCTACATGTACAACACCTCTAGTCCTCAGTCTCATACCCGTAAGATAAGAGCAGTACATAAAACTGTCCTCATCAATCCTGAACCACTCGTCTCATTGAAAGTACGATCACCTAAGAGCAAATAAGGACTGACCTGTAAACGTCGTCAGGCCGTTCCCACCAGATGGCTAAAAGCAGTGCCATGCACTTAAGACAGATTGTGCCGTGTGAACCTGGAGGAAGTCCTCACTGGTAACAGTTTGTCAATTTGTTCATTCTAAATTGGGACAAAGGGGTCATTAAAAGCTGCTGTTATTACTGCTGTGACTAATCCTCACATTGAACCAAAATTAATCATTTGGAATAATGAGAAATGACATACTAGTCAGCTGACCTTTCTAATAGTTTCCAACCAACAGGAAGCTTCCATTGTTGTTCGGCAAACACTGTGACTCAGTTGGGCTCCTGTATCTGTCAGGATGGTCTAAGTTATGCTGCAGTAACAAATAAGCCCTAGATGCCAGTGGTTTACAAGAACAAATGATCTGCCTTGTTTGTGTTGAGTCCACTGAGAGTTGGCTGTGACCATGCTGGGACCCAACCAGGCATCCATCATCAGGATTGTGGAGGCATCTCTCAGGCAGAGGGGAAGAGAGAAAACTATATATTATATATAACATATATGTAGTCTATAATATAGAAAACTATATATTATATATAGCCATATATGTTATAATATATAGGACTGGTTTGAAAGCCCCCTGCGAGAAGTTTCACCAGCCCCTTTCACTTATACTTCATGGACCACAGCAGGTCACTTGGATGCTCTGGCTCTCAGAAGAGTAGGAAGTAATACCCTACCATGTACAAAACAAGGGAAGTGAGACTATTTAGTACAGAGTGCTGATAAATGCCATAGTCACCCTGTTCTCAACCCCTCTCTCAGCTCTGAGGAATCTTTCCCATGACATAGCAGAGTCTGGATCCCTCTGGAAGTGCCATCTGTGCAAAAACACCCATCCCCACACTGTACCAATGCTGTGTACAGGCGGGTGACACAGGCTGTGACAATCAAAGAGGGGCAGAGTTGCTTTGCTGGTGGTACCAACAGGATAGACAACCATATCTATTGGTCGTCTGCTTGTGCCCCACTTGTCAACATTCAGAACTGTGAGAAATAAATTACTGTTTGTTTTCAGCTTGCAGTGTGTGGTATGCGGGGAGCTCATATATCTGTTTATGTAAGGTTGGGATATTTTATTTTAAAAAAAATGTCCCCCAGTCCATTCTGTTTCTATAGATTTGCTGATACCCTTTTTTCTGTTTAAATTAGCTAGAGTGGCTTACTGTTGCTTGCAATTGGGAGCCCTGACTAACATTGACTGGAGGAATTTAGAGGGCCGGGTTACATCTCTGACCTATTTGTATTTTCACTGCCTGGGAGATGACTATTGAGCTGAACAGTTGAAGTGATTAAAAACCCATCATTTAAAATGAGGCTGCTTAAATGGGATACTAAATAGCACGCTGCAATACTGAACACATTTCTTTAGGTTCTGTCTATAGGATTAAAAAGAAAAATCTCTTTTTTTAATCAAGAAAGGCAAAGTAAAAAATTAATAAGAATTCAGTTTTCTGAAGAGATGATACATGAGAAGTAGAGAATTTATGTCCTTGTGATGTATTAATGCTTTTAAGGGACTTCAAAATGAATCTGTTCTGCAGAATAATCAAGAACGTGGATATGAACAGCTGGCATATTGCCTCATCCCAACTATTGCTGTCAGATTCCACACTTGCTCCACAACTAATTGAATCTGCAGGGAAATTTCATTTGCTCTATGATGCATTCTTTTGTACAGAGGTTAGGGTATCCAAGCGAATCACTCTAATAGCTAAAGAAAAAACAAATGAGAAGTAAACTGAAGATGTCATTCCATAGAAATCAGTGAGGGAAAAGAGAGCTTACTCTGGATTGAACTATGTTCCCTCTGCCTTCTAATGTGGTGGTGTCAGTAAATGAGGGATGAGGTCATGATGATGGAGTCCCCATAATAGAATTAGTGCCCTTATCAGAGGAGACAGCAGACAGCTAACTCATCCAGTCTTTCTCTCATTTACAAACCAACAAGAGAGACATCACCAGAACCCAACCCTGCTAGTGCCCTGATTTTGGACTTGTCAACATTCAGAACTGTGAGAAATAAATTACTGTTAGTTTTTAGCTTGCAGTCTGTGGTATGCAGGGAGCTCATATATCTGTTTATGTAAGGTTGGGATATTTTATTTAAAAAAAAAAGACCAAGAGCCAAAAAAGAATGACAAAAGGGTATTATTGTAGGCCAGGTATTAGGAAGCCACTTTGCAGAGATACCTCTTGAGCTGTGCATTAACCTAAGTCCACTCACTTTGACAGAGGCCATAACAGGTATTTCAGCAGAGGAGATCTAATTCAAGAAATGGGTAACACAGGTGCTGGTGGGCTGACACAAGCCAGAAGAAAACATGAAAGAACCCAGCAATAGTAACTGCAAAAGCAGCTGCCACCCTGGGGCTGGGGAACCACGGTAAGGAAGTGGGGAATCAGACCCAGAAGCCCAGAGGAGTCCTTGGATCTGGGACTTGAGTCTCTGAATAGAGGGGTGCTGTCCAGCTGGTGCAGGAGCCTCGAGCCTGAGGAGGGACCCTGCTGCTCTTCCACCTATGTGTTAAGGAAAGCTGAGGCTGGAGCCAGCAGATGCTCTTGGGGTGAAGTGGACACAGTGCCACTGCTGGGCTGATTGTGGTGGGGACAACAGGCAATTAGGGAGGAGTGAAGCCTGTTTTGCTCCTGGCAGTTTTTTTCTGGCACTGAGCCCTTCCCCTTTCTCAGCAGAACACAATATAATGGGTTGGCCAAGGAGAATGGAGCTCTGCCAAGGCACAGCCCAACAAAGCTAAGCACAGCATAGCAGGGAGAGTTTGGTGCTGAGAGACCATAGGTCAAGGCCCAGTATAAGCCAAGATTCAGAGGAAGTTTGAGAATGAGCCATACTGATGCCCAGGGCAAATATGTATTTCAGACACGAGGTAAAGTGCACACAAGGGCCTGAGATGAGCATTTGCGCAGTACATTGAAGCTGACTGAGAATGAACAGGGGGAGTAATAACGACTTCTCTGCTTAGCTGATGGCTTGCATTTGCCTGATATAAATAGTCAGATCTTATCTTATATTCCCCAAGTAAACAAATTGAGCCTTGTCCTGCTAGTGTCTGACACCCCAAACTTTCTCACAATCTGGCATTAATCTACCACTAATCTGCTACCTCCGGCACTCCTCCTGAAGCTGCTACACACTGCCTTAAAATTGTTTCAAAAGGTCCTAGAGGCTGACACAGTCATTCATGTTGAGTGGACTGTATAGTTCTTGTCTGGGATTTTCTTTCTTCTTCCTTCCTGGAATAGGTGTGGCAGCCATCTAGTAACCACAAGGTCACCATGGATACAGACGCCACACTCAGGACGGGGGAGCAGGAAGATGGGAGGATGGTCAAGGATATGGTTTGGATGGACAGCCCCTCCAAGTCTCGTGTTGAAATTCAGTCCCCAGTGTTGGAGATGGAACCTGGTGGGAGGCACTTGGGTCATGAGTGTGGATTCTTCATGGGATTCTGTTTCTCTAGACAAGTCTACAGAGTGACAACATAAAATAACTGCTTGTATCAACTGTGTATTTTATTTTATTTATTTATTTTTTTGAGACAGAGTCTTTGGGTAGAGTGCCATGGCATCACAGCTCACAGCAACCTCAAACTCTTGGGCTTAAGCGATTCTCTTGCCTCAGCCTCCCAAGTAGCTGGGACTACAGGTGCCCGCCACAACATCTGGCTATTTTTAGGTTGTAGTTTTCATTGTTGTTTGGCAGGCCTGGGCTGGATTTGAACCCACCAGCTCCTGTGAATGTGGCTGGTGCCCTAGCCGCTGAGCTACAGCACTGAGCCTCAGCTGTGTATCTTCAAATCTTAGATGCCATCAAGCTTCAGATCCAACATTAATTTTGTATCACTACTAATTATGTTGGCAGTTTTAAGACAAAATCCTGAGTATTTTGACACCCTTCTGCATAAGAAGTGAGAATTAGGAGAATAAAAAAGCTTCTAGATAGGAAAGGAAGAAGTAAGACTATCTCTATTTACAGATGACATGATCTTGTAAATAAAAGATCTACAAAAAAACTAGTAGAGTTCATAAATGATTTCAGCAAGCTTATAGGATAAAATATCAATATATAAAACTCAAACTTCTATATGTTAGCACTGCACATTCCAGTGCTAACTGGGAGTGGATTGGTAGTGGGTTCCTGGACATGACCCCAAAGCATATGCTGCAAAAGAAAAAATAGATAAATTGGACAACACCAAAATTAAAAACATTTGTGCTTCAAAGGACACCAATAAGAAGGTGAAAAGAAAACTCACATGAGAAAAATTTTTGCCAATAATATTTCTGATAAGGGACTCATGTCTCAAACTTACAAAGAACACGTGAAATTCAACAATCAAGAGACAAATAACCTGATTAAGAAATGGCCATATAGACAGTCCCAGTGGCTCATGCCTGTCATCCTAGCACTCTGGGAGTCTAAGGTGGGAGGATCTCTTGAGTCAGGAGTTTGAGACCAGCCTGAGCAAGAGGGAGACCTTGTCTTTACTAAAAATAGAAACACTAGCTGAGTGTGGTGGCACATACTGTAGTCCCAGCTACTTGAGAGGCTAAAGCAGGAGGATTGCTTGAGCCCAGGAATTTGAGGCTGCTATGAGTGCAAGGCTGATGCCACAGCACTCTAGGCTGGGCAAAAGAGTGATACTTTGTCTCAAAAAAATAAAAAAAAGAGAAAAAAAGAGAGAAATAGCCATAGGATCTGAATAAACATTTCTCCAAAGAAGATATAAAAAGGACCAAAAAGCACATGAGAAGATGTCAACACCCTTAATCATTATGAAAATGCAAAGCAGTATCACAAGGAGATGCCTCTTTATATCCAGTAAAATGCCTATATTCAAAAATGCTGATGATGTGGGGAGGGGGGAGGGAGAAGGGAGGGGGGAGTGGGTGGAGGGAGGGGGATTGGAGGGACCATTTTTGAGCTCTATCTTACAGGCGTACAAGTGAAACTCTCTAAGAGTAGAATCAGAACGTTTTAAAACTATAACTGAGAAAATGAGACGAAGGCTGTGTTGATCAGTTTGATGGAAGTATTTCGGATTGCATGTGAAAACCCCACACTGTACCCCAGAAGTGCATTAATGTACATAGTTACCATTCAATAAAATTAAAAAAAAATCAATAAATGGCTATTCATTAAAAAAAAAATGCTGATGATAAATGTTGGCAGATTTGTAGAGTAATTGTAATCCTCATACATTACTGGTGGGATTACAGACTGGTACAGCCACTTTGGAGAATAATTTATCAGTTCCTCAAAAATGTAAACGTAGAAGAATTACTACACAACTCAGCAATTTTACTTCTAGGTACATATGCCCACCCCCCAATTGAAGACAGGTTTACACAAAAACCTGTACATGAATTTTTTAGCAGCATTATTTGTAATAGGCAAAATGTGGAAGGCACCCAAATGTCCATCAGTTGGTGAGCAGATAAACAATATGTGATAAAACCATACAAGAGAATGTTCCTTGGCCATAAGAAAGAGTGGAGTAATAACACATTACACACGGCTGGACCTTGGAAACATTATGGCCACGTGTTGTATGATTTCATTTATACAAAATGTCTATAATATGAAAATCTAGATCTAGACAACAAATTAATATTAATAGTTTCCAGAGGCCAAAAGGAGGGGTCAGAGAGGGGTTACTAATGGATGCAGGGTTTCTTTGGGGGGATGATAAAAAATAATATTGGATTAAATAGTGATGATGGCTGCACAATCTTATAAATATACCATTTTTTATTATTATTGCTTAATACTTTGTTGCAGCAATCGTCTGATTTCTTTTCTGAATGTATTTATCTTCATTCATTCTTTACGAGGTTTTTGTTTCTAGTCCTTATCTTAAACATTGTTATTGTTGTTAAATTTTAAGCCTTTTTAATTCTGTGAAGGCAAAAAGTGGAAACCTAACAATCACATGTATATGTAAAAATAAAAATAAATAAATAAAAACAAATGGTAAACACACCCATTAAAAAACAATAAAAATAAAAATCCCAAATTTTATACCTTAAAAGCATGAATTTTATGGCATGTAAAATATAAATAAATATATTTTTTTAAAAAGCAGGGACCTGTGACTTGATACTGGTTTCTATGATCACTTGATCATTAGAATATGGATAGGACACTACCAGTTTTCACTTCCCATCTCTGGGACACTTGCTCTTAGATTCCAGCCACCATATTGTAAGGAAGGTAAGGCAGAGTTTGAGAGGCCCTTGCAAACAATTATCAAGGCCACCAGTGCTCAGCACCAGCCCAGCTCCCATTGAGCTCAGGTAAATCCTTCAAGTGCAGCCAAGCAGTCCTCACTGATGCTACATGTAACAGGGACATGCTGTCCCATGGAGCCCCACCCAAACCGGAGCTCCGTGAGCAAAATAAGTGATTATTCTTATTTTAAGCCACTCAAATTTGGGGTTGGTCAGATTGCAACAGTAACTGAAACCCAGTAAGGAAAAAAAGTCCCTGCCAAATAAAGTGTGACACCATGTCTTAATGATAATCTCATGTGACACATGAAACGGCCATCCCATTCCCTCTTAGCTGTGAAATTTCTTTCATCTCTTCAGAGGGACTTGGAAATCCCTTTTGCCATTAGTTGCACTGCTTGGCATGTGGGAGCTAATCCTTTCACTTGTATCTCAGCTTCATCTATTTGTGGGTGTCTTCTTGGATTCCCTAAAGCACTTGAATGTGAATGTTGCTTTGGAAGAAAAACGTGGAATTGGCGTCATTCCTCTCACACAAATACTTGCCGTTGTGATAGCCCATCAAGGCCTGCTTTTCCAAACAGAACCATAGCGTAGTTTTCCTGATAACATGTTGATGACAACTATACTCAACATATGTCATGCTGATAGCTACATAAATCACCGAGGAACAGCTGTGACCACGTGTGAGCCTGGGAAGGCAATGGTGACAGCCATGCCACCGCGGCTGCCTGCACTGCAACAATTCAAACACACCATCCGGAGCAAAGCTAGTGTTGATTTCAGAGATGAGAAATGTAAGTCTTAGAAACGGGGAAACATGGCTGAGGTCCTTAAGGGAAGAGGGAATGGTCCTTGCTCCTGTTATCATTACTTTACCTCCACTGATGACAACTATACTATTTCATGGCCAAATTTGAGATGTGCTTAAAAAGAAAAACCAGAACTGAGTTTTTAAAATCTAACCATTAGCCTGTTAATTTTGTGGTATTCTTTTTATTGTTTAGAGCCAGGGTCTCAGCCCAAAGTCAGGTGCATTAGCATAGACCACAGCCCACGATAGCCTCAAACTCCTGGACTCAACCAATCCTGCTGCCTTAGCCTCCTACATAGCACCTACACCCACCCATGGCTCATTTGTCTGATTTTTATACAGATGAGGTCTCATTATGTTGCCAAAGCTGGTCTCAAAGTCTTGGCTTCAGCCTATTTGTTTTTAATTAGGAAGTTTGCCCCCCAAATTTGGCATAGGAGCAGGTGGTACATGTATTTACTTAGGTAAAAAAAAAAAAAGCCATCCATCATGGCTAAAACTGTTCTCTAAAATAACAAGTAAAGCAAACATTTCAGCTGGTTATGTGGCTCTAGTGGAAATTTGGTTTTTAGGACCTATTTTGTTGTTCATAGAGAAAAGATCATTCTCATCTCAGTCCCATAAGCTTTATGACTGATCTCTTGTTCCCATCTTTCCCCTCCCATGTTCTATTCTAGGGAGCTGCATCTAGTCAAGCACAAGGCCCATGTTTATGGGACCTTTAAGGTCCTGGCTGCAAATGCCTGGTATGTTGTGCTATTTGCCATACCTATGCCTATGGCCTTATTTGGAAATAGGGTTTTTTGCAGATCATATGATGCTGAGGCCAACAAAGTGGATTAGGATGACTAGCATCCTTATAAAAAGAGAAAAATTGGACTCAGGACAGACACATACAGAGGGAAGACACGGGAAGGAGAGTGCCCGAGGCTACCAGGAGCTGGAGGAGACACCTGGGGCAGATTCTCCTTCCTACCTCAGAAGGAACCAACCCTACTGACACCTTGATTTCAGATGTTTGGCATCCAGAAAGTGAGTGTTTTAAGCCACCTGGGGGCATAGTACTTTGTTATGATAGCTGCAGGGAACAAAAACAGCAGGATGTCACATTTGTACTTGCTAAGGGCAGTAGCAAAAGCCACACATGCCAAGCTGTGCCAACAGCAAAGGCACATGGTTAATGTAAATGTCTTATTTAATGCCTAGGATTAAAGCTCCAGCCTCAAGTTCTCTGGCAGTGCAATCAGCGGTACCTCCACCAGCCACTGGGCCTGCTGGCCATGGGCAAGGCCAAGGTGCATTCTTTATCCAAGCTCATGTGGTGTCAGAAAACTACCAGGAGACTGTTGCCATAGGGTCTTGTGGAAAAGCCATGTCGTGGAGAATAAGCACGCTTATTGAAATTGTGTTTTAAATAAAGGTGACCATCTGCTCACTGAGGCAAAATGATGAGTTTTTTTATTTGCGGTTGGTTTATATAGGGAATTTTGTACATGTGCACAATACAGCAATGACCTCATTGATCTATTTAAATATCATGTGACTACCGCATGATTAGCTTCCAATAATCCACTCAATATACACCTTTTGACATAACCCTTTCAACATAACCTAATTTAACATAACTTAATGGAGACCATGTTGTTAGCCATTACTTCTTTGTTCTTACATGATGATGCCTGAGGCTATGGAGGAACAAGGTAGACTGAATACCTACCCTTGCTGGCCTTGCCATTTGGAGGCTGTTACTTCAGATCTTTAAACAAGGCACAAAGAAACTTCTTGGGCATATAGGAATTTGTGTGCAAACCTCTGCTCCTATGTAGGCCTTAAGTCAGGGGGGTTTTGCTAGAACCTTTTATAAGGAATTTTTAGGCTGAACTTCTCAAAAGTCTTTCAGGAGCCCAAGTTT
>CAUYQV010100773.1:0-17509 GCA_963574575.1 Galagoides demidoff
AAAGATTCATGTGTGCAACTATATATGGTGAAAAAGAGAAGTTTTAAAGTAACTGAACACAATTAAAAAAACTATAAAATTTAAGAAAATAATATTTAAACCTCAATGAGTTGTCTCAACAAACAAACAAACAAACAACAAGAGTCTTTGAAGTTCAGGCCTGGGCTGGGCTTGGTGGCTCATGCCTGTAATCCTAGCACTTTGGGAGGCTGAGGCAGGTGGATTGTTTGAGTTCAGAAGTTTGAGATAAGCTCGAGTGCCTGGGCAAAGGCAAGACACCATCTCTACTACAGGCATTGTGTCAGACACCTGTAGTCCTAGCTACTTGGGAGGCTGAGGCAAGAGGATGGCTTGAGCCCAAGAGTTTGCTGTGAGCTGTGATGCCACAGCACTCAACCCCAGGGCAACAGAGTGAGAGTCTGTCTCAAAAAAAAAAAAAAATTCAGGCTTGAAGATCAGCTGGTCTCATGCGCATGAAGTAAGTTGCTATGGGGAGTGTCAGAGGACGCACTGTAGCCTTAGGTCGGCTGTGCCAGATGCAGGAACTACACACCTTCCAGGGTGTGGGGAAGTAATTGGACAGAACCAGACTTCTCCTTTTGCTCACCTCTTACTCATTCTGTGCAACTCTTTTCTCTTGGCTGACTCCTTTCTTATTAGAAAGTCTGTGAGGTCAGATGGAAAGTCTGGCTAACTTTGTGGACAGCTGGCTTTTTCCTCCTTTGCTGTTGGTTTCATAATTTTTTTTTGGAAGTGAAAGTTTAGCAGCTACATGGTAGTAAAACTTCCATATCATGATTATAATTTATAAACATAGGGTCTAAATTATAAATGCCAGGTATGTTATTTGTTAATGAAGAAAAGAGTTGCAGATATTATGAAATTATATGTATTTGTGTGTATTTATCCCTCTGTATCTCTCATTCTGGATCTTCAGATTCAAACAACTGTGAATTGCAGATATTTCAAAAAATAAAAGATACCTTGTGGCAGACTCCACAGCTCTGGATTACATTTCAAGTCCAGCAATCCACCACTTTGCTGCACACCCCAACCGCCTGTCTACAGTAATACTCCATGTCAGGAAAGATCTAGCCCACTACTCTAACCTGTTGTATATTTACTCACACTTTCTTATGAAAGATAGAACACAACTATAGCCCAAGATAAAGGAGAGAAACGGAGGGCGAAAGGAGGGAGAGGGAGGTTTGATAGAGGGAGGGTAAAAGGCAGGACCACCCCTATGGAGCATATTGCAAGGGTACAAGTCAAATCTGTCAAGTGTAGAACATAAATGTCTTAACACAATAATCAAGTAAATGAGGCAAAAGCTATGTTGATTGGTTTGATGTAACCACGTCAGATTGTGTAAAAAAAATCAACACATTGTACTCCACATATGCGTAAATGTATTCATGATCTATGTGTATATGACTTAATAAAAAATAAATAAATAATTCAACAGAATGCAAATAAAAACATTATCATATAACAGCTATTTACAAAGCATTTACATTGTGCTAGGTATTATAAATAATATAGAGATGATTAAAGTTTATAAGAGGATGTGCGTAGTCTGTAAGACAATACTACACAATTTTATATAAGGGACTTGAGCATTGGGGGATTTGGGTGTCCATGAGGGATCTTGGACCCAATCCTCCATGGAAAGGGACAACTGTGTGTGTGTGTGTGTTTGGGGTTTCAGTGATTAAGCACCATTTTCCCTTTTCATTCACTGTTACTTTGATACTTACTGGTCAGTAATGGGGAAGAGATTGTAGTCACGATTAAGCAAATGTTATCAGGAATGCAAATCACTGGGCCAAATGAAATAGAAGGAGACCAGGTTGTTTTATTCTTGATTTAGCTCCCAGCTGCTGTCTGCAGCCAGTCTTAAACAAGACCCGGGAGCCAGTAGGAGGAGGTGACATCCAGTAGTGGCTGAGGCCCACAAGTCCAAGCACTCGCACAGATGTCATAGGCTTTTCCAACCATTGCGCATGAGCCTGCTCTCTCTCTCTCTCTCTCTCTTTCTTCCCCCCACCCTGTATTCATTGGCTCCGTTTTCTTCCCACTCTTTATTTCACTCTGGTCTGCCTTCCACACTCAGCAGCTCACCAAAAGACCTTTGTACAACACTACCAACATTGCTCAGCCCAGGGAGCATTTCTTCAGTGTTAGCTTCCTTGATTTCTCAGCAGCATCTGTTCTTGCCCCTGTGGTCTTTTTTTTAAAAAAATTAACAATTAAAGGGTGGCGCCTGTGGCTCAGTGAGTAGGGTGCCAGCCCCATATACCAAGGGTGGCAGGTTCAAACCCGGCCCCGGCCAAGCAATGAAAAATAAATAAATAATAACTGTTAAGAATTTCGGACTTCAAAATTTTATTAAGAATGACAACCCCCTATATTCACCCAGTTTATGAAAAATCTTTTTTTTTTCTTTTTGGCCTGGAAAGCTGCTAGTTTGGGAGGAAATAAAACATTAAGGCTAACAACAATTCCCTTAGAACTTCTGAAGGTTTGATGTTCTTCCCCAGTCATGTTCTTTTTCTCCCTTCCCAAGAGGTAACTACTGTCCTGCCCTTGATGCCTGTGCGGCTTGGAGGATCAATTTATTTCTCTTCCATATCTGAATTCTGAGTTCTGTCCTTTTTCTCCAGCCAAAGGCCATTAGGACGCATTACACTCGAGTGGGAGCATTACACTTATGCTCCCAAAGAAAACATGAAGCATGGTGTCTCAGTAAAAGGGTGTTAGAGAGAACCTGGATAACATGGATTACATGGCTACATTGATTTGGGCCTCAGTGGGATGATTTAGGGGAAAGTCTACAGACAGAGAGATTTACTCTAGAACAGGTGCTATTAAAAAGCTGGGCTAATCTCTGATTAGTTACCTCAATAAATCTACTCCATGGTGGGGGGCAAGAATGAGAATAAAATTGTAAAGAAGTAGCCATCAGTTATGTTGGCCAAGAGAGGGGATGTTTGGCGTTCGGTGGGTGACATACTGACTTTGTTTTTGTCTGTGTTTAGACAAAATTATGGAGTAGCCTTATTTTGTCTCTTTTTGTCATGGTCTCAGAATAACCTTGTCTGAGGCTGGTATTCTGTGAGATGGTTTACATCTAATAGAATAACACGACCTTGTCATGCTGTGAGCATCAGACCAGCTCTTGAATATCAGAGGTTGCTTTTTTTTTTTTTAATTTCTCAGTTCTGAACAAGCTGAGAAATGGTATTTAGGCAGATGGAGACCCAAATATGGGCTAATTTGGAGAACATGACTTGGGCACATGGTAAACATGGGTTTTTTAATATTATGCCCAGAGTTAGGCAGACCACCCCACACAGTCATGGGCGGCACTGGAAATGTTTACGTCTGACCCGCTGAGGCAGACCCTTTGCCAAGTTCATCATAAGACAGCACCTCACTGCAAGTTCCTTCTCCGTCTGCTGTGTGGGCTCATCTTCCCAGCCATTCAATACTAGAGTTCTAAAGACTCCGAGCCAGGCTTCCTTCTGCCTCTATACCTCCCCTGAGTTGTCTCAGTCTCATACTTTTCTTATCAATATGCCTGTGGCCTGAATCCACATCTCTGATGATTCCTCACCATCCCCACCTGGGTGTTTGATGCACTTCTGCTGAACTTGTCCAAGGCCAAGCTCATAATCCCCTCCTTAGATTTGGTATTTCTGATTCCCCTCGGCCCGATCCAGCTGCCCTGACCTGCCTGCACGGTCGTCATGCACAATGTCACTTCTTCCCACCAAGCCTCTGCCATTCAGTTATTCCTGCTGGGAAGGCTCTTCGGTCCTGGCTCTGCTTGGCTCGCCTCTTCCTCTAAGACTTAGCGGAGGTGTTGTCTCCGCAAAGAGCCTTTCCTGAACACTGCAGGGTATGTTGAATGCGTCTCCTCTGTGTCTCCTTTATCCCTTTGGTTCTTCTGTCATAGCCCTTAGCTCATTGATTTATTTATCCCTTCAAGGGCCTCTCTCCTCCACTAGATTTCAAACTTCTCAAGGTCAAGAACTCCATCATGTTCATCTTTATATCTTGAGCTCTATCTGTACCTACATACCTTTATCTGCGTACATATGTAGGTATAGATAGATCTGTGGGTGGATATATAGAGGTATTTATAGATAGATATGGATAATATCTAATATCTTGAGTGACACTTGGTACTCAATGTAGGCACTCAGTAAATGTTGGTTAAACTGCTTGTTGTCTAAAGATTTTGTTGACTTCTTTTCCCCTCCGGGAATAACCAGAGCTTTGATAATTTTAATTAACAAGAGTAAGCCAAATACTTTATCTGTTGTATTTGGCTTCATTACCCATGAGATATATTTCAGAAAAATAATATTTCGTTTGAAATTTGCCAAAGGATGCATCTTTTTTCTACTAAGTTACATGATATTTTCGAAAATGGTTTATCTTTTTTCTGATTGATTGCTATTGGGTTATGACTCCTGAATTAAATTAATATTTTAATTCAGGCAAATACACATTTTCCACCTAATCTGTAAATCTTAAACTTACCTATTATTTTTTTTTTTGGCAGTTTTTGGCCGGGGCTGGGTTTGAACCCACCACCTCTGGCATATGGGGCCGGCGCCCTACTCCTTTGAGCCACATTATCTGTTATTTTAAAGGGCCCTTCAACAGTGGCTATCCTGCTCTCTGGGAAGCCTCTGGGTAGAAACTAAGGCTTCTGTCTCCTAATCCCATGCACTTTCCCCTAGACCCAGCTGGATTACATGGGAGTTTAAACAGCTTTTTATTTAGAAACTGTTATGGATTTACAGCAGGTTGCAGAAATCTGTGCATCACCCCTAGTCTTCCTATTTCTATATATACAGGCTGTCCATAAAGTTCGTGTGAAATTTACTATGTTAAACTATTTTAAATTGCACACAAACTTTACGTCTACCCCATATGATAACATGAACCTATAACCCACATTAGACTACGGTCACGCTGTGATGTTATAATGCAGGCGTCAATGACAGAAGCAGCAAGCAGCATTGATAGGCCCTGACAGTGACTTCCCCCTCAGGGGCAACATCGGTCACCTCTGACCTCATCTGGCTGCCACCCACATGGTGCTGGTTCTGCGGCTTCAGGGAGGCTCAGAGTTTGTGGATGTCTCGGTCTGGAGCATCTGTGTGACTGGTCACGGGCAGGCTACTTTCTCCCTGACTTTCTCCTGCTTGGCAGCTTTTCTCCATGTTGTTTATTACATTTTTCTGAGTAAGGCTTCTGAGGGGTTTGGCTCATCTCTTTGAGCCTGACGGCACACTGATCAGTCTCTATCTGTCTCTGCCTCGTGGGCCAGGTGTCCCACAAGGGACATCCTCGAGTTAGAGGGAGGCAGAAGGTATCATCCTCTGCTTACTCAGCAAGGCCGGGGGTCAATGTGGGTCTCTGGGCAGGGGCCCTGGCAGGGAAGGCCCCTCAGAGCACACGTAGCACAGCAGGGAGAAGACAGGATGGACAGTACATGCAGGAACTGCTGAGGAGAGCAGGCCTGGGAGGGACAGGCAGGCTGTCTGCGCCCTGTGACAGCGTTGTTTGCACCATGGTGCCTGTGGAAACAGCAGTTTGGTTTCTCCTGCCGTCTCCTCCTCCCTCGGTTTTCTCAAGCTGTATTCCTTTGCAATCTCAGCAGGTTCTTAGGGAGCCAGTCAGAATGAAGGTGAGAATAGTAGCAACGCCACCCCTTTGTGGGCATTTTAGTTTGCACTCTGCAAATCAGGTTCACATTAGTTTAAGGAAAGTGACATTACTTTTTTTTTTAAATTAAATCATTTTTATGCACATTAATACTATTATGGGATACAGTGTGTTGTTGCCATATACAATTTGAAACATTCTCATCCAGTTGGCCAACATGGAAGGGAGGGTGATTGCTGGGACCACGCCTATGATCTATCCTATAAGGGTACATGTGAGTCTTTCTAAATGTCGAATATAAATGTCTTAATACAATTATGAGAACAACATTACTTTCTTTTTACTCATTTTACAACTGGGGTTATGTGCTCTGGAAGGCAACCCTGGCCTGACTGGCAACTAAATGAGACAAACAACACAGAAGTTTCCATACTTGGAGGGTTGTTCTTGCTTTTCTGAGTTGCTGGAGATAGAGACGGAACAAAGCAGTAAATCACAGGTGCCACTGAGGCCTGTCCATGCGGTCAGTTTGCACCTTCCACTGTTTCTGGATTTCCTTGGGTGCTCTTCAGAGCTGGTGTGCTGGTTTATAAGTGTCTGCCATGGGGTTGGTCTTTCTGTGTTTGTTTTCTTTTTAGCCTCTTTTGTCTGATTTGCAAGCTGAGCCTGCAGCACATGTGATAAAGGTCTGCTTTGTTCCATTACGTTTTTGCTTATGTGGAACATATTAGTGAGCCAGAAAGTTGGGAGTAAATATCTGCAGAGCTCTGCCTGGCAGCAATGGCAGCCCTCGGTAGCCAGGGAAAGTCCTTACAGACCTTATCTCATTATAGGCTTTTAATGGGGGAAAAGCAATGTTCATTAAAAGCTGAGCCCTCTTTAGACTCACTACTCTGTAGGATAATTGCATTTCTATCAATCTTGAGACCCATTAGCTGAGTTTCAAGGAAAAAAAATTCCAACTCTCCTGTCTATGTAGAAGGAACTAATATTAAAAAAATAAATAAGAACTATGACAAGTACCACTGTGTTTTCATTTTGCCTTGGGGCACATGAAGTGTTTAAAAGCTAAAAGACATAGATTAGGAAAACAATGTCAAAAAAAATTAGACACTGTCAATAAATGGTGAGTTTTTAGAGTTCTCTATTTTTCTACCTTTTTTATTAAGATAATATGCATCCTTAATGATAGAAAAATCGTAACTAGATCTGCTGAACATTTTATAATGTATATTTGATCCTGTGTTCTCCGAAGAGTCCCCACCTGTACCTAATGACAAATACTCACCTTGAAAGTCTCAGTGGTGGCCCATAGTTCAGTGGTTACGGCACCAGCCACATACACTGTGGCCATATGTGGGTATGTGGCCATATGTGTGTATGGTGAATCCAAACCCGGCCCTGGCCTGCTAAACAACAATGACAACTGCAACAAAAACATAGAGCTGGGTGTTGTGGCAAGCCCCTGTAGTCCCAGCTACGTGAGAGGCTAAGCCAAGAGAATTGCTAAGCCTAAGAGTTTGAGGTTGCTGTGAGCTGTGATGTTACAGCACTCTACAGAGGTCAATATAGTAAGACTCTGTCTGAAAAACAAAAAAATAAAAAAGAACGTCTCAGTGGAATCTTCCCTGATTCCTTCAGTCAGAAACTACCCTTCTCTCCTCTGAACCACACCAGTGTTTCATTTCTGTCATTAATGATTGATCACCTTTTCCTGACATTGCAGTTGGTTTTAGACATGTGTCTGCCACTGCCCCTTATACCCCAGTGAGGACTGGGACCTCCACTGAGCCTTCTCCTTGTCTCCTGAGATAGTGGGCATGGTCCCTTCCTCATAGTAAGCATTTAAAACATAACTTGTTAGTTAGGTGGACACAATTTCTGTGAAGTGTGACTTTGCTGACTTACTCACAGAAAAGTCCTTCTTTGTGCCTGTGGTACTGTGGAGCAGATGCTCCCTAGGACAGTCCCACACGCCCCTTTCTAGTAAAGCAGGATGGATGTAGGAGAGTGTGCTGCTCTCAGAACCCCTGCTCATCTTCCATGGGCACCTGCTATGATGCATGTCACTGTCACATGAGATGAAGCCTTCTTTTGTTCTTTTGAGATTTGTATAAAGTCGTTGTAGTAATTTCCCCAATTGCTGCAGCCTCACATGCATGCAATCCAAAGGGTCATATGCCAATTTATCTACAGGTTGAGGCTGTGTTTTATGGAGACCTGCGACATATCCTGATAATGATGTAAAATCCAAACAGGGAATCGAGGAACTCCTCTCACCAGAGACATCTCGAAGCCTTATTTGGGGAAGAATCATATGTTATTTAAAAAAAATGTTTTGAGCTCCAGGTGTTTCTCTTATACTAGTAGCTAAAATTAGAACACTAGTATACTGACTTATATTTGGAGCTACCAGAAAATTGCACCTCAAAAATATCTTAGGAGGTTTTGAGATTTCTCCCCAGTGTGCCTGATACCCTGTGAATAGTGAATTTGCAGGTCAGAACTTAACTGGGTCCTCAGGGTCCTCCTGGAAAGTCCTCTGGTGTAGAAAAATTTGCTTTCTGCTTTCAATCCTATGTCTATCACTGTGAAATATGTTGTCCTGAGACTCAGTGTACCCTACAGACACTGAGCTGAGACTTTCACGGACATTGCTTTTTAAAATCTCCCAGCAATCCTAATGAAATCCATCCTTCTTGTTTAAATGGCATTGGGCAGGGAAGACTTTTCAGTTTGACTACAGTTTTCTTTTATTTCTTTAAAGGGATTGGGGTGTGTGTGATAAGAACATGAGTGACTTGGATTTAAAATTTGGGGAGTGTGGCCAGGCACAGTGGCTCACACCTGTAAGCCCAGCACGCTGGGAAGCTGAGCCAGGTGGATTGCTGGAGCTCAGGAATTCAAGACCCCTGAACAGGAACAAGACTCTCTCTCTCTACTAAAAAATAGCAAAAAGGGGCAGTGCCCGTAACACAGTGTTTACAGTGCTGGTCACATACACCAAGGCTGGCAGGTTCAAACCTGGCCTGAGCCAGCAAAACAACAATGACAACTGCAACAACAACAACAACAACAAAATAGCTAGACATTGTGGTACCAGCTGGCTATAGTGCCAGCTACTCAGGAGGCTAAGGAGAATCGCTTAAGCCCAAGGGTCTGAGGTTGATGTGAGCTGTAACGCCACAGCACTCTACCCAGAGCGACAGCTTAAGACTCTGTCTCAAATAATAATAATAATAATAAAAATAGCAAATAGTAGCCAGGCATGGTGGCACATGCCTGTAGTCCCAGCTACTTGGGAGGCTGAG
Organism: Galagoides demidoff; assembly: GCA_963574575.1. Taxonomy (NCBI): domain Eukaryota; kingdom Metazoa; phylum Chordata; class Mammalia; order Primates; family Galagidae; genus Galagoides; species Galagoides demidoff. The sequence goes on from CAUYQV010100773.1 coordinate 8,994, forward strand.
TTAAGGGGATCACTCAAGCCTAGGAGTTTGAGGTTGCTGTGAGCTGTGATGCCACAGCACTCTACCCAGGGTGACAGAGTGAGACTCTGTCTCAACTAACTAACTTACTAACTAACTAACTAACTAAATTAATTAATTAATTAATTAATTAAAACAAAAATTTGAGAGTGCAATTTAGAGGCAAGAGATGGGAAGTTTCAGTTCTGTGTTCTAATTCTGACTGTGCTTTTAGCCGGATCTCTCCCTGTGTATAATCTCAGCTATTTCTTGGTGTTGTTTTCTTATCAGTAAAATGACGTCAGTGCCGTGTTTTTCTCTCCCGTGTGGCTTTGACCTCATGTGGGCTCACGCTGACTGCATGTAAGCTTCTCGTCCCAGGCCCAGTGGCGAGTGCTTCCCACTTGCTCTTTCATTTCCTCATCCCGAGGAGGCTGGAAGATCCGCCCTTCCCTGTGCCCCGTGTTTGGGAGACAAAGGCCGTGTGAGAAACCAAGTAACGACAGGACTCCCGTGCTCTGAATCCCAGAGCCTGTGCTTTCAGTCCCTGAACTCTACTGCTAGGATGAAAGGAGGTACAGGGTACAAACGTGCCTGAAGAGTCAGAAAAATTCTCACCACGTCTCAGGCTTGGAGGAGCAGGCTCTGGTCTGTGCAGACAACTTGAAGGAAGGAGGCAGAGCCCTCCCCTCTCCCTGCCATTCCTGCAGGCAGGGGAGCCAAACTTGCCTGACTCCCAAATCTTCTTTCCTGGGTGTTGTCTTTCTCAGGAGCAGCTCCCTCCTCTGAGTCACACACTAAACCCTGAGACAGATGCTCTTTCTCTTTACTCCTAGCAGGACTGGTATTCAAGGTCGAGGATACTGTTCTTGAACCCCTCTTCACCCTTTATCTTTAGTGCTATAACCCATACTCCAGACTCCCATCCCTCATGTGGGGTACTGCAATGGCTTCAAAGCTGTTGTCCCCAAGTTCTTCCCCCAGCCCATCTCAACACTGCCCATTTGCTAATATTTGATTCCGATCATGTGATTCTCTTGTTTGACAACTTAGCTAGCTGGCTAGCCTTTGCCTATGGGATGAGGTTTCAATCCCCTGCCACAACATAAAGGCCCTTTGCTACAACACCTCCCAAGTACCTCCCTCTCATCCCAGTGCCCTCTGGCACTGTGTCCTGAACTGGCATCCACATATCCACATTAACCTCTGTCTCTAAGCTTTCCCCTCACCATGAACATGCATCTATTAAAGCACACAGTCAGTTAGAGAGGAGTGGGGTGGCTTGGTGATTAAGAACACAGGTGACAGAGACACATGGTCTGGATTAGAGACCCAGATTTGCCATTTAGTTGCTGGGTCCCTTAGGCAAGTCTCAATGTCCTTACCTGAAGGATAGGTGTGATACTAATAGGACCCACCTCCTAGGAGACATCAGAGAAGTGGGAGGAACATGTGGACAGAGTAAGGTGGTGGCGGGGAAGGGGACAGTCTACAGAGTATGGGATATTGGAACAGTGATGCAGAGAGAACATATCAGTGGAATGTTAACTAGTATTAATATTAACCTGTAAAACAAACACTAAATAAGTGTTCTGTGGCATCTATCTGTGTGTAGAAACAGGACGATTTCTATTGCAGATAAATTTCTCTACAGGCACTTGAAATAAGTTTAGCTAATAACTGAGTAATCAGGTAACCACCAGCTGGAATTGACTTCAAGATAGGATTGGGAGCAAGTGTCAGGAGCAGGGAACTAAAAAAAGGGCAAAACACACCAGGAGAGGTACTTACAGATGTGGTGGCCTAAAGCCAGAATGTGAAAAATATTGTCTGCAATTTTAACGATGGGTCTTATTTTTATCAAAAATAATAATGCATCTTGCATTGATTTGTTATTGGGCTTCCTCCTGGTATTTTTTCCCTTGTACATTTGGTCCTATTCCCACATTCAGAGAGAAGATGCAAAGAGAACAGGCTTTGTTGATCTAGTTTCATGGAGTTTCTAAAATAATTCTGCATAATACGCGCATTCTCTAGCCCTGTTATGTAATCAGCACTTTCTAAAAGTGCGCCCCTCATTTGTACACTGATGTCTTCCTTGTAGGTGGAGAAGGAGAGGAGATCTGAGAGGCGTTTGGCTGTTTATTTTGTCTTGACTAAAAGTAGCAGTTTCATTCTTAGCCCCTCTCACCTCAAACTCACCAGCAGAACACACCCAAGTACTTAAGAGAGCAGGTCTCGCAACCCAGTGAGGACGCTCCTTTAGAGCTGTGCAGAATCCCTTCTTCCAGGAGACCTCAGGCTTGTCACGGTGCCAAAGCAGAGCATCTTAATGTAGGGAGGGGTCAGTGTTGCCTGTGTCCCTCAACTCTCGCCTTTAGGTCAGAGAATGACTTGACACTTTTGAGATTGGTTTCTGTGCAGCCAGTTCTCTTTAGAGGCTACTTTTTTGCGTCCTGTTTTTTGGGGTCCTTGACAACTGTTTTATCAACTTCCCTGCTCTTTCTTTTATGCCCAGACACCACCTCCCCCTTTGCTAGCGTTGTTTAATTCTGTTTATATTGAACAGCTCTGTCTATTCACGGCATCGTAAGGCTGGTGGAAGCAGACTATAGTGGCTGTGTTTTGAGATGTGGGGTCACTCTGCCCTCCTGAACCCCGTTTTCCTAGTCCTGGGGAACACTAAAGAATTAATGACTAAAGTTATTACTGTCATTAGATTTACATGAGACGGCAGGGAGGGCAGGAGATGCAGGGTTTCTCCAGCAGTACCTGCTGCCCGAAAGGTATGGGGTTGTTACTTTAGACCCAGAGTACTTATACCTTTACCTGTTAATGAACTGTGATGTCCATATACTTTGGTCAGGGAGATTTGTATCTTAAAAAGCCACCGGCAAGCACGCTTCTCATCATCTACCTCCCTTCTCCTGTGCTAATAAGGCGCATGGGTCATTTTACCAAAAGGAGAGAACTCTGTTTTTCTTCTCTCTGTGTCCTTTTTACTGGAAGTAAATAAAGTTGAACTTGCTTCACGTGGGAGCCTCTTGGCCTTCCCGGCCCAGTGAGGTGTGATTCACACCCCTGACCTCACCTTATAGCTGGTATTTACTCAGCAACTCTGCCTGCAGCCAGCTCAGGGCCCCATGCTTGTGGTTTAGCCAGAAGGCACTTGACCATGGAACATCGCTCACTTTTAATTAGGCACCTCCTTGTTAATTAACAGGGTGCATTTCCCTGGAAGCTGTGCTGGGTGACCCCAGGACCTGATCTCTCCAGGCTGTGCTTTCCTGAGTCTCTCAATGCCAGGGCTGACTTTCTCTGCATAGGAAGACATCAGTTTGACACAGGGAATAATGGAGCCATTACCTGGGCGTCTTCATCTGCAGTGCTCCAGAGAAGAGTGAGAACTCAGTGTCTGGCAGGAGAGGATTCTGTGGTGGTGCCAGCCATTATTCCAACCGACCTAGAGATTTTTCTCTTTTTTCAAAGAAGAATAGCTCTCAGTTAATTAAAAATGCCACTGGCCAGCATGCCTTTTAGTTGAGATGTTTTAAACCCGATATGCGGCATAAGCTCCAGGCATCTCTTGGAAGCCCTTGAGTGTGGCAGAGATACCCTATCCAAGCCCCAGTTACAGGGCCAGGGTGAGGCTCACACCAGGCCTGGCTGGGACGGGCATTATTCATCAGGATGGTGTGAGTTTGTGTAGCTGTTAGGAAATGCAGAAACCCAAATGGGGAAACAAAACATTTTGGCTGGAGACAGAGCGCTTCACACTACATCTGAGAAGCCAGTGATGCTCATAAATAGGAAGATTCATCAGAAAAAAGAAAAATTGGATGCATTGGGTGTAGAATGGAGAACAGGTCTCGGCAAGCAGTTTAGATTATTCAGGGTGTTGAACCGCAGAGCCTAGTGGGTAGGAACAGGAATTTAGAATCAGAGCTGGGTTTGAAGCTAGGCTCAGCCGCTTGCCAGCTGTACCCCTTGGGCAAGTTACTTCACTGCCATAAGCCTCAGTTTCCTTGTCTTTCATGGGAATAATAAGACTTAGCTCATAGGATTATATGAGATAATGTTTGTAAAGTACTTAGGGTGATGTCTGGCCCCAAAGTAAATGCTTGCTAAGTGGCTGTAATTATGAGCAATGGGAGAGCATTGGAACCTAGTTCCACAGGTTTCACTTTGTGGTGCAAAGTGGCTCCTGAAGGCCTTGTAGGACCTGTGGAGAGAGAGAAGCAAGACAGGTCTCTGCAGGGTTTGACAGCTGACTGGCCCTGCCTGTGTCCTGGAGACATCTTCCAGCCAGGAAAAGGTTCTTCATCCTATGCATCTACCTTGGCAATGTCTTTTTATATCAGTACCCTTGTCTCCTTGTACCCTCCAGGGTCCATGGCCACCGCCTGTGGCAATTGCCCACCTTAGGTTTTCCCAAAGGGTGGGGGTGGCTGTGGGAGGTCTGTTCAGAGACAGACATACCCTCCCCATCAAGTCTTCTCTGCAAAGAGTCCCCAGCAAATCAAAAACCAAAATCAAAACAAAAGAGAAGAGCAAAAAGGGCTTGGATCTCTTTCCTGCCTGTCAAGGTGTGTTGCTATGATACATTTCTTTGCCTTCATTTCCTGATGGGCAGGAAGCAGGTTCTTTTTGCCATATTTCCCTTTTCTTGCTTCAGAGTAGGGAAAATGGGATCAGAAGGATTCCTCTAGGAGATCAATGTGAAGTTGAGGGGATGGAGGATAGCGCCCAGCTGAGGAATTTCTGAACTGTTCCACAAGGCTGGGGTCTGTCTGGTCCTTGGGGAATGAGCTCTCACAGCCTGGCTATAAGGGGACCTTAAGGGCAGACTCTTGAGGAGCATCTTTAAGGCCAAGGGCATCTTGTCTAGGTGAGGAAGGGAAGTGGTTCCTAGCAGAGGCCTGGCAGTGCAGCCATGTCAGCAGGTAGTGGGGACCCTGAGATGGAGACATGGGGTCCAGAGGTAGAAAAGTTGCCTCGAGGCTGGGTCCACTGAGGAGTGGGGGAATCAAGATAGGAGCCTGATCCCAGGGCCCTGGAATCAGAGCAAGACCTCTGCCCTAAGGAAATACATAATATAATCAGGGGGCTGCCTACTGAGAACCTAGAGCTAAGTCCCAGGGTCCCCATGATGGTCCACCGGGTGAGAAAGCATTATTTAAAAATATTATACACTTCATTGTTTTAGAGGTATTGTTGTCTAAATATATAATACAATAACATTATAAAGCTTATATATACTTTATAGGTGAATAAATTTATTTCTATGTCTAGATACACAAACATTTACCATTGTGTTAGAGTTGCCTATAGCTACAGTCCCCAACCCCCAGGCCATGGACTGGTATTGGTCTGGAACCTGTTAGGAACCAGGCTTCACAGCTGGAGGTGAGCACTGGGCAAGTGAGTGAAGCTTCATTTGTATTTACAGCCGCTCCCCATCACCCACATCACTGCCTGACCTCTGCCACCTGTCACATCAGTGGTAGTGTTAGATTCTCAGAAGCAGGAACCCTACTGTAAACTACACACACGAGGGATCTAGGTTGCATGTTTCTTATGAGAATCTAATACTCTACCCAGCCCCAACTCCCTGCCTAGGGAAAAATTGTCTTCCATAAAACCAGTCCCTCATGCCAAAAAGGTTGGGAACCACTAGTCTACCATACTCAGTGCAATAACAGGCTATCCAGGCTTGGAGCCTGGGATCAGTAGACTGTTTTACTGCAATGTTTGTGTAACAATGAATCACCTACAACACGCTTCCCAAAATATACACCTGTTGTTAAGCAATGCATGACTACACCTCAACCCTAAGCTAATTAAGTATATACAAGCAACAGATTACTATGGACTCAACATAGCAGTTATAGGGATTGGTTGTATATATTTATTCTCTTTAAGAGAAGGCAGATGGCAAAAAAGTGTGTGAACATAATGTACCGGGAGCAGTACGTCTGTCTTCTCTTGAAGTTTGCAGAATTTGCCTCTGGTGTCAAGACCTTTGCTGTCCCACTTTGTGCCCCCTTTTCCTGTGTCCCAAATTGAGAATTGATAATAGTAATGTCTTTCTGGTCTCACAAGACTATTGTATCATGGGAGATGAGGCATGTTAAAACATTTTGTAAAATGAAAAATAATGTGTGGTTGGGGGTGCAGTTTTATGTGACTCTGAAGTCAGTGGCTGTGTGTTAGTTCCTGGCCACTCTGAAGCTCGGTGCCTGACATTTTGTCCATGGAGCCTTGACGAGGGTGACAGTGGAGGTGGAGATACGAGAACTGATCTAAGATACACTTGGAAGTGGAATCATGTTGACTTGGTGATGAGACAATGGCAGAAGGTGATGGAGAAGGAGGGCTTTTGGAAGGTTCTGATGCTTCTCTCTTGTGCAGCTGGGTGCCATTACTACAGTGACAGTGATGCGTGTCCCCAGGTCTCTGTTGAGTGGCTCATGCGCTGTAATTGTCAACTACTCCTATGCAACACTCCACTGTTGATGCCAGTCTTTGGGACGGGGTGCCCTAAAATGTAATTAAATGTCTAGTTTAATTTTATTGATTTCTCAAAGTCCTTGATATTAACAACTGTTTTTGGATAAATAACCATTGCTCAAGAGTAGAAATTTGGAGGCCTTGGAGGCATGTGCCGAGGTAGGAGGCACACTGGGCTTGGAGTCCAAAGAGGGATCTGAGTCCCAATTTTATAGCTTTCAGATGGTGTCATTTCTCTGAGCCTCAGTTTCCCAAATTGAAGAGTGACAACAGCAGCATCTTTCTGGCCTCACAGGATTGTTGTATTTTAGGATATAAGACATTTTAAAACATTTCATAAAAAGAAAAACACTGTATAGTTAGGAGATAGCATTTATGTGTACTAATTCTATTAGTATGTAACAAATTACCCCCAGAACTTGGCTTAAAACAGAAGCCATTTATTGTCTTACAGGGTCACAGGGTCAGGAATACAGGAGTGGCTTAGCTGGGCAGTTGTGGCTCAGAGTTTCTCCCAAGGCCACATTCATGCTGTCCTGCTTCCGTCATTTCAGAGCTTGCTCAGCTGGCTGTCAGAAGACCTGACTTTGTTCCTTGCTGGCTGTTGGCTGGAGGTTTTAGTTCCTCACCCTGTGGGCCCTTCCACGGGGCTGTTCCCAGCATGGCTGCTGTTATCACTCTTCAGTTTGAGAAACTGAGGCTCAGAGAAATTGTACCATCTGGAAGCTATAAAATTGGTACTCAGACCCCTCTTTGGACTCCAAGCCCAGAAGTACCCAGGACAGAAGCTGCAGTTTCTTATGACCTAATCTCACGAGCAGCATCCCACCTTCTCCGCCGTATGTTGTTGGTCACTCACATCAAGCCCCCAGCATTGTGTGGGAGCAAAGGTACAGGGGAATGGATGCAATGAGGACGGCCAACCTGGAAGCTGGCTTTGCCCCACCCTGCTTACAGGAACTCCACTGAGGTGGAGGGAATTCTAAATGAAGCCTTATGTTCAAATAAAGTCTACAGTGTTCTCTCTATATTCATTTTTGAGAGCATTTGAAAACTCTTTGAGTAAGAATCTTTTCCACACACATGCAGGATAGTATGTTTATCCAAAAGATATGGCTTCAGTTTATGTTCTATTGGTACAGCTAATCCTTTGAGTGAAGGTCAGTTTGTGCCCTTGCTGTCAAAGGGCTGACTGTCTGTGCCCAAGATGAACAGACTCACATGGTGGCATTAGGCTTCGGTCTACCACTTCCTGACCCCATAGACACTGCTTGTCTTTTTTTCTCCATCAACCCTTTTGGCCATGCCTGCACACAGGGTGGAGATGTCCTGCAGAATTTATTTCCACTCCTTCAATAGTTTCCTTTATCACTCACAAGGCCTGTCCTTGTGTGATGCATAGTGCTGCATGACCCGGTCTCGCCGTGAAGCCACCATCCCTTCTGCCTGCCGCTGACCCTGACAACATTTCATCAGTGAGACTTGTCCTGGGAGTCCTTGGTGATTTATGAGCTTCTTGTGGATGTCAGTAGATGTGTCTTAGCAGTTTCTCTGCGAGAGTCATACCCAGATGCTCACTGGGATCTGCAAAGTGAAATGCTCACACTCATTGGGATGGCAATTTTTCTGTCCTTGTCATAGAACTTCTGATATCCACTGGCCACACTTAGGCTCTAGACCAAACTTAGACCTGCCTCAATCTTTTCTTTTTTAGAGACAGAGTCTCACTATGCCTCCCTCAGTAGAGTGCTGTGGCATCACAGCTCACAGCAACCTCAAATTCTTGGGCTTAAGTGATTCTCTTGCCTCAGCCTCCTGAATAGCTGGGACTACAGGCACCCATCACAACGCCCATATATTTTTAGAGATGGGGTCTTGCTCTTGCTCAGGCTGGTCTCGAACCTGTAAGCTCAGTCAGTCCACCCACCTCAACCTCCCAGAGTGCTGGGATTACAGGTGTGAGCCACCTCACCTGGCCCTAGACCTGCCTCGGTTTTACCTTCTAAGAG